>BCLF01000018.1:454493-469526 GCA_001602275.1 Zoysia japonica
TATTTGCGAAATAGTAAGTGCACATTTTCTGTTTTATCTCAAATTCAGCACTTCCTAAAATTGAGTTGCGTGATGTTGATGTTAGCTTACTCGATCTATTACACAATTCTAGTTGTCGGTTCTTTTTAATGGGTTTTGCAACACAATTTGAATGAAGCATAAACTGGCATGATGCTCTTTTCAGTTCACAAATGCATATGCTTGATGTGCCATCTTTGAAAATTGAAATGGCATTCTTTCCTATAAAAAGAACGCTTCTATTACCATCCGATAATTTAAGGGTAATTTCCATTTTATAACTATAACATGAAAACCCAGAACTGGAGCCACTCAAAAGCACCAAACCCATTCAGCTGCAGTAAAAGCTTTTCCATACAAATGTCTGCTGTAGTTAAGAAGCCACGAATGCCCTTGCACAATATGCTTGCAAGCTGATGCTATGACTCCCAAATTAAACTTGGAGCCAAATAATTGTTTTTTTTTCAAAAAGCAGACCGAGCAACAGGCATCAAGTACACAAAATCTGTAGGCACAATTTCGATGAAAATATGATCAGATCCCCAAATTAAGGAAGATGTGTTCAGTGTTCGCATGGGGGAAACATGATCTCGATCATTCATTCTTCCATCCAATTAAATCTTATCTATTTATATATTTTCCAATCCCAAACCCACTCCTCATTTCTAGTTTGCCAAACGGCACCTCAAAACTTTATCTTATAACTAGATCCCATACTTGCAAACAAACAACCAATTCAAATAGGGGACGAGTTAAAAAAATTAAATAGGCGGCGCACCATTCCTGGCCCAATCGATGTAGGAGTACTATAACAATCCCAGGGCCCTAAAAACAACCAGATCTACGAAGATCAGCACACCTGTCAAGCTATTGAACAACCCAAAGCCCTAATTTCGCAAAGAATCCGCCACCCTTCAACTTCCAGAAGTCCAGAACCAAGGAAACACATCACCGATCAGCGGCTCCAACCACGGGCATCTCCTCATTTCGCAGATCTACTGGAACTCAGCTAGATTCCCGCGAGGCCACGTCCCTAAAGGCCTAAACAAGGTTACAAGCTAAATGAAAAACCCGCAGCTTCATAACAGTCCCCGGGCCAGATCCAGAATGATATGTGGGCCCTCCTACCGTGCTACTCAGATTATACATGCCGCGTGCGTGTAGGCAGCCGTATACCTCTGGCCGCTGCAGAATTCGAAGAGCTTGCCGCGGTTGGAGAAGATGATGAGCGCGACCTCCGAGTCGCAGAGGACGGAGAGCTCGTAAGCCTTCTTGAGGAGGCCGTTCCGGCGCTTGGCGAAGGTCACCTGCCGGTTGATCTTGTTCTCGATCCGCTTCAGCTCGACCCGTCCCCTCCCCATGGCGCGAGCTTCTTCTCTCGCCGGCGTCGCCGCCAGCCGGCTACCAACCGAAGTCAGAAGCAAGCAAGCTTCTCTCCAAGCAAAGCAGCAAAAGCAAACCGGAAGGGAAGGAGGAGAGGAATGGGGAACGGAGGAGGTGAGCGCAGGGGAGGTGGGTTGGGTAGAGATGGCCGGCCGGCGTGGGGTTGTAAAGGCGGGGCGAGATGGGGGCGGAGTGATCGGGGCGCTCCGCTCTTTGCCGTTTCGGGTAAGGTGGTGGGCGACGCGGAACCCTAGAGGCCGAAAGCCGAGCCCCGTCTCGTGATCAGCTCGTACGTCTACACGCCACCTTTGCATTATTGTCAAAACGAAATTCAGGTCACCTCCACCTCAATATCCGGCGGCCATGCGTCAACCTGCTCTCTCTCTCTCTCTCTCTCTAGACTAGACTACTAGAGTCTGCAAGTCTCTCCTCCGGACGAGCGAGGATTCGACAGGTCGAGGGAGAGAGATGAAGAAAAGGGCGTATAGTGTGTACTTTTCCGGATGGAACCTCGTCGAGTCATATTTTTGGGCAACGCCCCCTTTCCTCTTTCCATGAGCTGCATCGTTTCCGGCTTCTTCCAGTCCGGCCACCGGCCGGCGCGGCTGCCTCTCTGGTTCAGCTCTCGAAGAAGCTAGACTTTGGTTGCCACAGTTCGAGCAGACAGGACGGAGCTCTCCGGTTAGGGTGAGGCGAGAGGGCTTCTCCGTCGTCCTGCTTGTCCATAAAGATCGTTTCTCGAATTCGCATGCCTAGCTAGGGATCCGCTCCAGAGTGCCGTGTCGGCGGTAGATATGTGATCATTTTGTGTGTGTAAGATCGTGTGGAGTCTGCACACTGATCACTTCCAAATTGGTTGTGATCTTGTGGAAAACCAATGCTCGAGCACTCCAGAGGTCAACTATGAATAGCATGTGCGGATTTCTGGTGAAATGTTCTGCACTGGATGGAGAAAGGGTTAACAGGGGTGTCCTAGTCTTGCAATAAACGAACACCAGTGGGACTAAGCTGTAAAGCACCGAAACCTCCCGCCAACCTTCAGCAAGAGGTGCGAGTCCTAGGTTGTGCACGCGCACGCCATCGTCCGCCGTCCGAAACCATCTGTTCGACGGACCACCCGCGGCGTCCCTGTAAACACCCAACGGATCCGAGTCACGGCTGGCAGGGACGGACAGGGAAGCAAATCTTGTCGAGCATCACACAAGCCGTCCAGTACGCGGGATATCTGGCTCTGACGCGCGCCGTTGGTGGCGGAATGGCGGGGTGGGGCGCGACGTCGTACGGGGCTCGCACACGGCATGAACCCATCATCAGCTTCACCACGTGTCGATCGACGATGCCGAGATCGGGTGGCCGGCCGGTCGCGCGCGGAGGTTGTTCCGCGCCGCGCGACGTGACATGCCACTCTACCTTGGAAGCCTGGACTCCAAGAACGCTCATTTTCCCGTGTTCGCTAGCTTTATCGGCACGGCCCCGTCCGGCGCCGGGCCGCGCCAAGCAGAACTTTGTGCCTTGCCTGCCGCCCGCGGCCCGCGGGATGCAATCGGGGCGGAGAGGTTTGCGTGCGAGCCGTCCCTGTCGACGCTTTACGCCTGCGTTGGTGCCTTGCAATCAATGGCCAGCCAATCGATATTTCCATCCATGGATCTAGCCGGGCGACGGAGGAGGCACCTGCCGAGTGCCGACTGCCGTGCACTGAGGCGGCACCAGCCAACGGCCCAGCCCCTGCCTGCCGTGCGTCGCGAGCGAGCAAAGACAGACGCGTTGCGGATCCAACAAGGATGATAGGAGTGCAGCGTCGGGCGAGCAAAGAGGAATTGTGCCGTGCTTGACAGCAGCCTCCGGTCGAAACTACACCCGCCAATGCATGTTCGCACCAGGTTTACGGCCCATCTAACCTAAAACAGATATTCCACGGCTGTTCTGGGGTCTGGGCGCCGTCCAGTTGGTTTACGGGAGGCCTAACAATCATTGGGCCAGCACCTACTTACAATGTCAAACTAGGCCTATCCAACTTGAATCATCTGTTCGAGATTGGACACGGCTGCATCCGGTTTTGTATGAACTTCCACGGAAGTCGTCGAACTGAATACACGACACAAGAAAAATTTCTGTAAATTCTGCGAGGTTTGATCGAGTACCAGTAACAGAAAGTTTGATAAATTTGTTGCACATTTTGCGTCAGTAAAATCCTACATCAGTTAGGCAGTGAAATTACACCACGATACTTATGCCGATGATTCTTAAACTGATGCAGCTAGGCGAAACGAAGCACAGGAACGAGGAACAGGGGCGTGAAGTGGAGACACAAGAAACAGAATTTGGTGACTGACTACAGATGAACGGCTCTACGACTGGTCGCTGAAGAAACTAGCTACTGCCACGAGAAAGGGAGGGACGAGGACGTCCCGTCATCGGAGCCCTCGCCGCCGACGTGGAAGATGCCGTGGTAGTTCATCTCGTGCCCGTCGGAGCTCGGCACCAGGACCGGGTTCAGCTGCTCGCTGTCCATGCTGGGGCAAGTGAACCCGGCGGTGGAGACGACGACGCCGCTGGAGGCCGCCTGGGAGAACCAGCTGGGCGAGCTGCCGAACTGCTGCATGCTGGGGACGAGGGGCTGCGCCATCGGGATGTGCTCCGTCGGCTGGACCATCCGGCTGACGTCGACGCTGGAGGAGTTGGCGGGGGATGACAGAAGAGAGAGAGCACAATCCGAGTCCAGCACGGGGGTGAGCCCGTCCGGGGAGAAGATCTTGCTGCTGCTGCTGCTCTCGGGCGCCGCCACGGTCTTCAGGAGGGATTGGCATGCCGTGGCCGCCTCGAGCGACGCCGCACCGCCGGTGCCGAAACTTAGTTGGTCACCGTCCTGGAGGAAGGGGAAGCGCCGGCCTTCCTTGGAGTAAGTCGAAGTTGAGCCCGCGAAATGCGGTCTGTTGCAGAGGACCTGGTGCGCGTAGTACGAACTGTCCTCGGATTTCAGGATTCCCGACCAACTTGGCTCTGGCCTTGGAGTGACGAACGACGACGACCTTGGCCCTGCACCCGAAAACAAGCCTAAAGTGGCTGTCAGCAAACGAGCTACCCTTTTTTTTATATAGCATTAAAGATCAATTTGATGTGCATCCCTATGTGACGAATTTGAGTATACACCCTGTTGTGCCTCTGTATGTTACTGAAGATCAATTTGACAGATCCTAGATTGATAGACAATCATAGTTAACAACATACAGAGGCAAATTTGATGGGATTATTATTTGTGCATTGGTGTACACTGTTGTTCAACATTCAATTTTAAAATTATTGCAAAATTACGAAATTCAACTGTAGTCAAGTGGCATTTGACGGTAATAGAAAAATGTACTCAACCAAGAAACACAAAATACCTTGTTGACTTGTCATAAAACTCCTTGCGTTCATGTCATCTGGCTGAGGCTTCCTGCGGCGTCTGTTGTGCCCATCAAGCCGCTTTCTGCAGCTACGCTTTGCCTCATCGAACTCCACAAGTGAATGGAATCTAAATAGCAAAGTTAACGGTAAGAAATCAAACAATAGGGAAAAAGAAAGGCAACAAAATTGAATATGAAAGAGCCAATGGCCTATGTAATTATTTGAAATTATTTATTGATACCGGTTGTACTACGCAAAAGGAATAGTACAAAACAGCTGTAATGCCCAAACAAAATAAAGCATGAATATACGGACTAGAATGGTATGATACTGACATGTTATAATACAACAGCATAGAGCACTAAAGAAGCAGGAGAATTTTGAAGAAAGAACCATCATGCATAAAACACTGAGAATTTCAAGAGGACACGAAAACAATTTGTCTCTGAGGTGGTAGGATCATCACCACAGACAATGAGCTTCTTTTTCTATACAAATGCTATGCTAAAAGATGCAAATAAATAATGCAAAGTGGGGCTGAAATGCTACTCACAACCAGGAAAGAAAGATACACATGCTTTTCATTGAATATTCCTAAACAGCACCGGGCTGCCTTCAAAAATAAAAAGTACACAGCCGGACCACTGAGATTTTAGGTTGTCAGTAAACGAATTGGTTGCATCAGATAAGTTTCAGATTCAAGACCTTACAAGAACAGAAAAGTAGTACAACTCCTAGTGGGAATCTGGACCACAATATTATAGATCCAACTGATATATGGCAGTACGGCACCCTCCCAGCTTGTTGGGACACTGAGGAACACTTTCTGAAGCCATATAAGTGTTATAGTTTGCTCTACTAGGACAGGTAACAAATCAATGGAAAAGCAGTTTGTGGACCCACCAAAACAAAATGTCAGAAGAAAATGAATGAATCACCTGAAGGTGAAGGATAATATATAACATAGTTTTTGAAGGTGCATAACAGAGTTAGTTGACCTATATAGCTCAAAGGTGCTGGTGCAACTAAATTATATTTGACCACCCTGATACAGCTTTCTGGTAGTATTAATTGTGTGGCATCACATTTGTCCCAGATTATGGGAACTCTTGCATCAGTTGTTTAATTTTTATCGCTTATCTCACTGTAAAACTCAAGTGTAAGTTTATTACAGATTTAACTATACAGCCAAAACCAGCTCAAAAATTACTGAAATAGATCACATAAGTACATAATGCCGTTTATATGTCTGTAGCCTGCCTCAAATTTGGCTGGGACTTAAAAGGCTTTGTGTTGGTGATAAAGTGTGATGTGTGGGGATGGGGTGGTGTAGTTTGATTTTTTTTTTTTTTGGCAAAGGTAACAAAATGGCTGCATCAAGTGTACAACACAAAAGATCCACTGACGAACTCTCAAATAGCAAATTTCCTGCTCACAAACTTATAGATTGTCTTTCTGCACATAAAGGCCACAGTTTATGGCCAGAAGCAAGGAAGGCATATGTGGTAGACCGGTTTCTGCTCAAAACTCAATGAAGCAGATCTTATGTGAAGAAACATCTTTAAGCATAACGAGCCCCACACATCAAATACGTTTGTACACAAGAACCAATAACAAAAGAGCATGAAGATCTTTAAGCATTTCTGTGCTTCTTCAACCAAAACGTTTGTGAAAGAGAAAAAAAGTTATGCAGGGTTGAAATGAAGATGCAGTTACAGTTGCCATATGACTCCACCTGATCGTTAGCACATGAAGTGCTCCCCCAGCTTTACCGGATAATAATTCCCAGTGATGGGTTAGAAAGTTAGCGGGCAAAAGTAGAAAAAGAGAAGGCGATAATTCAGGTAATACAGGTTGCCAAGCTAAAGGGAAACAGGGAAAAACATGGAGTACGCTCATATGGAAAGGCTGAAAAGGTAGAGCCAGCCCCAGCAGCAGTAAAGGAAAAGCTGTGCTGCAGACTTGAAACACGATAGGCACACATATATGCTCGCATCACCAACCAACGCCTACTGATTCTACAATCCCTGACTGGAACGGCAACAAGCAAGCAGGAGCCAGGGCCAAGCAAAGAACCGATTTGGCATTTCCACTTTGGAATAATCAGCAATAAAAAGAAAAGGATGTGAAAAGGAATGACTCGACACCAACCAATCGCTTCGTTAATGCTACCGATTTCCATTTCAAGCAACGATCTTTTCACCACGGTCAGTTTCATGAATTTCATTTCGGCGATGATGCGAAAACGTGAATCAATTTTTTTACCGGGAACGGGAAAATGAACTGAATTAAGGATGGTTTAGTTATCACTGGAATTGCTTGTATAGTAGTATACCTGCTGCACTGTTGGCAGAAGCGCATCTCGCGGCCGGCGACGACGACGACGGGTGTCTTGGAGTGCGCCTCGCAGACCTTGTGCCGCCGGTGGTACTCGCGGCACTTGCTCAGGTCGGCGTCGCACCCGTCCACGGCGCAGGACGGGCACTGCGGCCCGTTGGCGCCGCCGGGTCCCGTGCGCGGGCGCTTTAACGGGCTCGCCGACGGCACCACCGCCGAAGCCGCTGGCGGCGACGACACCGTCACGGCCGGACCCTTCGCCGGCGGCTTCGGCTCCTTCGTCACCTCCGCCGCGCCGAAGTCGCCCAGCCCGCCGAGCTTGAGGTCGACCGAGCACTCTGCGCGGGTCGGCGTCCCGCGCGCCGCGGCAGCGGCGGTGGCAATGCCTGACGCAGCCGCGGCGACAGGCGCCGTGGGCGCGGAGATGGCCGGCACGGTGTCGTGCTCCAGCTCGGCCAGGTCCCAAGAAACCGGCATCTTGAGATCCCAATCCATGAGACACCACCAAGCGACACTAGTGTTCCTTGGGCGCTGCAGAGCTAGACTAGACGCCTTCTGCTCGTGCCCGTGCCCGTGCCCGCGCGCGAGCTGGAGGAGCTGGAACTCTCTTTCTCTTCTCTCTTTCACGGTCAGGTCAGGCCACAGGCTCGGGCAGTTTTTTTTGGTCTCTCCCGGTCCCTCTCATCCTATAGCCCTGCCGCGAGGAGGGTGGCAAAAGCCACCAAGAATTATTGGCCCGGAACCACCGCGCACAGAAACGAACAAATCAGCACGAGAGCAGGGCAAACGCCACAGATCAGCGAGGGGCAGCTTATCCTGATACGGCGCGCAGCGAAAGAGATGAAGCGAGTGAAATGGACGACGCGCAGCAGATGCAGAGCTTCCTGCTGGTGCTGGGCTGCCTATATGAATGAACAGAACACAACACAGGGAGACAGCACACTAACACCAACACCAAGGAGGCCACAGAGCTAGCCAGGAACTGGGCGGTAGTCAGAACTTGCTTGCCGAGGCAAGTGCATGTGCAGGTGTGTGTGTGTGTGTGGAGGGCTATCAAGTTATGGAAGGGGGGAGAGGCCAGTTCAGTGATGATCCCTCACTCACTCGGGAGGTTTAGATATATACTCCAGTAATCGTAGTATTGTTTTCTGCTGCAGTATACAATTATTTTTGTCTTTGGATTATTAGGTACTCCTAGTATCGTTTGTCGCATACTCCTACTGTAGCGCTCGCTTGCAGCCACTGATCATGTCATCAATCCCTGACAGGGATTCTAAAGGAGAGGGACCCAGGGGAGCACCAGGGCCATGTTCGCCCTTCAACAAGGGCATGGAGCCCTTGTGCTGCAATTATTGGGGAGGGGCTGGTTTGGTCCCGCGGCCTCGGCCTTTTTGGTTGGCTTTGGCCGTTGGAAGAGGCGGCATTACTTTTCTTGGCTTCTTGCGACCAGGGTTTGGTATTTTGTGCTGGACAACAACTTCTGCTGGGTACTGTGCTTGCCCTCTGTCTGCAGATACTCGTGCTGTCTTGAAATATAGGAGTATTTGGGTAAGTACTCTGAATAGAGATGCTTGCTGTTCTAAGATAAATGGTTGCATCTCATATAAAAGTCAGGTTTCAGGAACTAGTTTCAGGCGCTCCCTGCAAGGTGATTAGTCTCTAACAGCAAGTAGCAGCTATGTTGTGAGAAATATCCAGTCGCCTGGGGACACTTCGTTGTCAGGTGATGAAACGGCGGAAGGGTGATACTGGAGTACCTTGTTGACAAGGCTTACGGAACGAACTGCATGTGCAGAGCACGCAACCTGACTCCAGTAAAAAAGAGTCTCCTAGCAAACTTGCTCTTGAACACCAGTTTAATACTAATGCTTTAGACTGTTCACAAAAAAATAATGCTTTAGACTCCCTCAGCTCAAGATACTGGCATGTTCCAGGTTGCGGCTGAACCTCTACAAACGCCAGGTCCCTTAAACAAAAGGCAGAGCTGGTCCATGATCCGTTTCTCCGTCACAAGTACTCCCTCCGATTCTTTAATTATGCCACTGTTCACTTTTAAATTTAACGTAACTATTCGTCCTATTTAAAATTTTTTGATAAATTTTATATATTTTGATATAATTTGATTTATCACTATAGTTATTTGAATCATAACTTAAAATTTTACACATTCAAGCAAATATTTTGAATAAAATGAATAGTCAAAGTTAATGATAGAAGTCAATGACAATATTATTTTAAAAACAGAGAGAGTGCATCTTATTTATCAATATTATATCGCATACATTTTGTCAGCTACTCCCACACCATCATGAATGGGGCGGTTTTGTGCACTGAAAAGCTCTTGAATTCTATGATTTTCTTTAAAATTAAACTGATTATTGTAAAGTTTTTATATATAGCTCTTAAAATTTCTGCATTTCAAAGGATACCTAACACTAGCCCCTTTGGTTGTAGGCAAAATTATTAAAATTTATATTTTTATTGTGAAATTAAATTAATTCGAATAAAATATTTGTACATTTGCAGTGACAATAATTTGTTAGCCCTTTGTGTGTGCGAGGAAATTCCCTCTCTGACGTGTGGGCCCTCAGGGCCATTGGGACGGTGTTTCTTGGCCTCTGGCTTGTGTAGGAGAAATGTCTCCAGAAAAAGGAAAGAATGTACACCTCGTAGGGATGAAAGATGAAAGATTGCACCATCATGGTGGGGCACCTTATGCCCTTTGTTTGCGGGAAAGAAAAACACATGGAGAGGGAGAATGAATGATTGGGGCAGCTAGTGGCCTTTTTGTTCTAGTTTTGCCTTACGGGTCACTTAAAGAGCATAATGCCACGACTGCATGGTAGTGCACTGTAGAATTTGCATAATTAAAGAGAGATTGGGTACGATCTTTTGACCTCCGCTCGTGCCAGATCAGACTGTCGACGTCCTTCGATCATCCTTCTGTCCATCATCGGAGGACAACGGTGGCTTTACCTCCCGACGGATAGCTTTACCTCCCGTTGGAACGCTTTACCTCCTTCTGAGCAGCTTTACCGCATTGTCAGGTTGCTTTACCTTCTGCTGCACGTGTGTCAGGAATCTCTGTGTTATCAGATTTGACCGTTGAAGTGGTGGCCGGTCTGAGGGTCAGATGTGTCTTGTCACCGTCCGGCCTCGACCCCAAAGTGGTCAGGCTGGTATCTTCGGGCAGTCCTGGCTATCGAGAATCAGGCGATGTGCTCGGGCGGTCCGACCCTGGGGTTGGATCATTTCTTATGGTCTTGACGCGACGAAGTCCTTCGTGGGTCGTGAATTGGGCGCAATTCACAGCTGGACTTATTCGTGCCGAACCTGTTAAGTACCCGGAGGACATGGTTCCGACATGCACCGAGTTATCAGCCATATGAATGTTTGCAAAGCATCGTGAGTGTTCCCAGTTTAACCTGGTTTTGCTAAGACTTTAAAACATGACTTGCTTGTAGGAGTACCATTTTCAGCCACGTGAATTTTCATTTCCCCAGCCAATCAACGCTGTCATGCTTCATACAGAATTCTTTCAGCATTGACGAATTTAGCTTTCTGACGTTTATGTCTTGAACGGTTGAACTATTGTATTTCGACGTACCTTGATGCACACACATCCCACACAGTTGCGATCTCGCACGCCTCTGATCTGACCTCGCTGAACAAGCACCACAGCATCGCGCCCGGCCACATCTGATTTTCTCTGAAAAGCTCGGCTCTGCTACGTCCGCGAATTGATGATTACGTTGATCACCTAACTAATCAGGCATGAGCGTGATGATCTGCTAGCTGTTGGACCGTCCATTCAACTGTTGTTAAGAGACCAGCGATCGTAATAATCACAGATGAGACCAGCGATCGCAAGCAGGTGCCTAATAACAGCTCAAATTAATGGATGATGCAATAGTCTTGGTTTAATGACTGAAACTTGGACGTTATCTGCAGATCTCTGTTTACGCCGGTACTCCACAGTAGGTGCCTGTTCTTTGCCGTGGGCGTTATCTTCGACGGTGCTAGTACCAGCAAATTAAAGCGGTCCTGACCTCATCACGTCCCTGATGATTCTTGTGCAATATGAACCTTTCATCACACTCCACGTATCCAGGTTTTAAAATAGACAGAAGAAAATGAATTAAATATAGAGAATGTCGGATCAAATTAGGAATGGATCAAATTTTAATTCATTTTTAAACTAAAATTTAATAAGAATTGATGTAGTTTGTGAAAGCATCCGTGGGCTTTTAATTACCCCTACACACTTATAACAGGATTGACGAAGCCTTGAAATTTCTTGTGCAATCTGAACCTGTCATTACTGGACAGGCAAATGAAATGAACACTGGAGTTCTGTAATCATTGTATTCTCTTTATCTCAAATTATATATCACTCTAGGCTCTTCAAGTTTTTTTTAAAATTATAAATCATTTTCACTTCTTTAGACAACTTTTTCTCTTTTCAATACATCTTCATTTTATCTCTCTCCTCTTTCTTTTCAAAATATTCTATATTTTATACTTTTTTAATTCTCGCGCTCAGTTTCAAAACGACTTATAAAACGCGACACAGAGAGCAGTAAATCCATAGCGGGCATAGCTTAGTCTTCCCTTCCTGGCTAGTGCTGTTGATCTCTCGGAGAGAGGACCAGTAAACTGAAGGCAGGGTGGCGCGCGGAAGAGGGAAGCTACGCCATAGCCACATGCGCGCGGGCGCGGCATCGAGCGAGCTCAGGCCTCAGGGTATCAGGGCCAGGGGAGAGGGAAACAACACAACGGCGAGCAGCAAGTGGGCTCGGGACTCATCAATGGACAGTTGGATTTCTTCCGGCTGTGCAGGAGACAGACGGCTCCTGTTCGCCTTTATGGTGCCCGTCGATCGGTGGCCGATGGACCACGAAACTAGGAGTAGTAGCATGGGCACGGCAGTCGGCACCGGAGATGAGGGAGGAGCGAGCGAGCACTGGACTCACCGGAGCGTGATTACGATATGACCGCCTTGTTTTCCTACCCATCCCCGTCGAGAAGAAAACGCCCGCTGTTTGCTGTAGCGGAGGGGGCTTGTTGCGCACCCTCCCGCTCCTCTCGCCCAAGAGAATTGTGTGCCTCCGATTATCCCACGCGCACGCTAGGGTCACGTCGCGGCGGCGTCTCTCGTAGTCTCATCGTGGCACAGCCCCCGTCGATCGCGCCTCCCTTATCTTTTCTTTTCACTGCCGCTCATCAACCAAATGGATCAGCTAGCGTCTCTGTTTCACATGGTGGTGGCAACGCTGCGTGGGGGTCCAACCTTTTTCACCTTTGCCGGACGGCGACAGAGGGGGTGGCCGCTGCTCCTCGTGTTGTTGTTTTTTTCGTCCCCTGTATCTCACACAGCGATCGTCGCGCGTCGCCGTCGCTCGGTCGCGGCTTCCGTCCAGGCCCCGTGCGCGTGTGGGGTGTGGCCACGAGCGAGAGGGGCTTGGCGCTTTTGCCGAAACAGTGCGCGCGACAGCGACGACTCGGGGCGGTTGCTAGCTTCCCGTCGCTTGGAAATCTTGCGCGCCGCGGCCGAGAACGACGGCCGGGGTTGTTTACGTGGATCACCACGCCAACTGGTTGGTAATTTTGCTGCAGTGCTTCCTTCTTCGAGGGGCCGACGCCGGCGTACTGCTGTGCTGCGGCTTCTTCAGTACGGCTGCGCAGCCCCAGCGGCGGGAAACAGGAAACTGTTTGAGGGAGGACTGTGTTGCGAGTACATGTTTGGTAGAGACAGCAGGTGTACTGCTCTAGCCACTTTAATAATGATACAAATCTCTGTATCAGTATGGTGATGTAAATTCTAATGGCAACTTCAATGAATTACTTGTTTTTCCTTTTTCTTAGTACTATTCAAAAGCCAGAGACTCCATGTAGCGTCTTCAAAGGCACAAGTGCGTGCGCCAGAGATTGGACACCGTCACTGTGCACAAACGAACAACACATACGAGACAAATGAACGTTCAGATTTACCCTGCCGTGCTGACAACCAGCCTCTGCCCGTTGCTTCGGGGCGCATCCCTGCTGAAAAGTTGCTGTGACTTGAGTTATTCTAAGATTAACATTGTGCAGTAAAAAGGCGCTTGCCACCAATTTGCCATGACGCTAGCTAGCGATCCTCAAAAAGTTCGGATTACGTGCAACTGCTTCTATCTCTCGCCCGGTCAAAAGGCTAGTCCTATAGGCCAGCCTCTCAATCTCAATCACTGATCAGCAAACTAAAGCATTTGACTGCGTGACAAAGCGTTCAGACATGCACACGTCACTCTGGAGGCAAATTGAGAGGAAACTTCAATCGCTTTGGCTCCAACGGGAGCAAACCAGAGGGGCGAAAGACACCGGTTATCCAAGTCAACTTTAGGCACCAATCATCCGTAGTCACTTATCCACATTCCTGGCTTCCTTTGCCAAAGATGCCACATATGATTGTCACGGTAGGAAAGGATATACCAGGCACACTGTTGACGCACCATGACGCAAACCTTCCATCCTAAACAGACTGCAATGGCAATACTTGACGGAGAAATCCTTCAGGACTGCCTCCGTTGTCAAGGTTTGCCACGGCATATGCCACATATCGTCGCTCTAAGAATAAGATCCTCCAGACACGCACTGATAAGGAACGGCTGAGCCTCAGCGACTTTGTTAGCAAGGACACATTACATGAACTCCATCCGAAAACACCAAACATCGAATTGAGTGAGAGTCAGGAACGGCAGATCCATGAAATAAAATCCTAACTCATAAAAGTAATGGCATTACTTGGAACCGAAATAACATTAATTGCAGATGACATTGAATTGCAAGATATGATGGGGAGCAACCACAGAAGAGTGTCTCTTAATGGCAGCTGAAGATTTCTAAAACGGCTTGGAGAACTACAGTAACTGATACTGTACATGTAATTAGCAAGTCTTGGGCCACGAGTTAAAGGTTTTGCTAATACTTTAGGTAAAACTTATATTTACCATAATCCTCTGGGCAAGGGTCTGCACGTTTTAATGCTCCACAAGGCTGTCAGGTTGCTTCGCTTTATCAGAATCTGCACGCTGCAATAGGAAGGAAATGTGCCTCTCTGTATATATTGAACATGAAAAATCGAAGCTGCAGTAGTTGAAGAAACATAAATACTAAAGCACAAACGGCATGAAGGGTGATATCCGTAAAGTTACAATACAAACATGAAGATAAATTCTCACAGCATCCATCTAGAGCTCACATGTACTTGTTTCTCCATTTATTCAGTACTGAAACAGCTTTCTCGGTGGATCTGAATTCCATAAAGTGTTCTAGCTTTAGGGCACATGACTGAGCCTGTTTCAACTTGCTTTAGAGTTTAGACAGTCAAGGCAAAACAGCGGGTCTCGCTAACCAGTTGGGGCAAGGCAAGCCTTAACAGCTGATAGGTGAATGAACACGAACCCAGCGTGGATCATTTCCAGGATCGTGGTCAAGTTTGTTGTACTCCTCCTCGAACCCGGCATTTACCTTGAGAAACGGATGCACAGTCAGGTGGAGAGGAGAGACGCTGCACAGCGGAGAACAGGCAGTCTTAACAACAAGAATTCATTCTCCGCCCCCGCGTCACTCGGTCATGGGCGACTCGGGAGGCGACCCAACAAACCCTAGCCGCCGCCACCCCTCTTCCCTCCCTTCCACCTCGCCGCCGCCGGAGTAAGACTGTCGGAACGCCATGCAGGACGCTAGGATGGCGGCGGTGGGGCTTCTTTTCCAGATCGGAGATCAGATCTCGGCATAGGGCGAGCTGTGCAAGGGCGGGCGACGGCGCGTGGTTGCTCGCGGCGGGTGGGCTTAACGGCAGCGCGCTGCTAGTCCGGCCCACGGCGGGCACGGGTGAAGCGCTGCGGCCATGGCGACGACGCGCAACGG
>BCLF01000018.1:469894-497969 GCA_001602275.1 Zoysia japonica
CGGCCGCTACAACGGCGCGCGCGGGCGCGGGGGAAGCGCGACGACGTGCGGCGTCCACGGCTTCGACGCGGCTGTGCTTTGGCCCGGGAGCGAGGAAGCAGGGTGCTGCTGGTCCTGCTTGTTGTGAGCCTAGCCGATTGAGCGGCCATGGAGCTCATTGCGGTGGCAGCGAGTTTGCCGGGCACCACGCGATGCATGCAGGCATCGTGGAGTAATTAGCGACCTTATGGGTGTGTTGGAGGCAGGGTTGTTTGTGAGCTTCATGGTCGACGGCATGGAGGCGCGGCATCCGACTTTGTGGTTTCTTGGCTGTCATGGGTGAAGGCGCATGGTGGGTGGTGTTGTAGTTTGAACGTGGCAATGCTTACAACGCGGTGGTTGTCAGGAGGGCGTGCGGCAGGCATGAATCTGGTGGTGATGTGGTGTGAAGATGATACTTGACAGCTGTGGAGGTGGTGGTGACGACGGGAGTGTCAAAACTGTGTTGAGCCTGTCGCGGCGGTGATGGAGGTGATGAAAGTGCCAGTGTTGGAGGTGGCGACAGGCTATGGTGGTGCTGGCGGGTTGGTTTGTTGTTGTTCATGGTGTTGGTTGTGGAGCGGTAAAGCCTTTGGTGGATGTGCAGAGCTCCTAGTGAAAGCTTGCTCAAGTCCAGCCTGAGCTGGCAACGGTGGCGGCTATGGTCGTCGTGTTCCTCTTTGGAGGCGTTGCTGTGGTGCTTCTGCATTCCACTATCAGATGTTTTCTTCGGATGTAAATCTAAATCCGGCTTACGGGATTGGGCAACGACAACGTTTCAGCTTTGTGACCTTCTTGAATGGCGTTGCTTTGCAGTTCCATTCTGAGGTTTTTATGTTGGATGATCGACACCTTGACGTCAAGTGTTTGGGAAAGACATTTTGGTATCTACTGTCTCCCGTCATAGTGGATCTTCTTGGATGATTGTGTTTAGGAAGTCGGAGCTGCTCGATTGTGGTGGGCAATGAGCTTGGCAACGATGACTTTGGTGAGTCTTTTAGGTGGACTCTTGCTTATGATTTGGAGGATGTTTGAGCCAAAGTTTGACATCCCGTCTTGGTGGAGCTGCTGCGTCCTGGCTGCATGTTCGAGCTTGGTGATGATGACACGTAGCGAGTCTTTGGGAGGTGTAAAGTGTTAGGTTTGTTGGTCTCTTTTTCTGAAATGGAGTTGAGTTTGTTGTTGATAGTCAAAAGCTGCACTTATAGTGGTGGGTTGGTTTTTAAGTTCTTGTTGTAGTTGTGAGAGCTTTGCTAGACGTTGTTTTTCAGAAGAAATGATTTTTGTCTAATTTTGTGAAGTGATTCTTTGAAATAAACTAAAGAGTTGCGAGCAGAAAAAAGTAGCTTCTTTTCATTTCGTGAAGTGATTCTCTACGATGATTCTAAGAGTTTATCCTATAGAATCAAAGAAAATTCCTTTCAACCACAGAATCACTTCACAAGACAATAAAATTAGAAAATCAAAAATAAATCTAAATAATCAAGAGCTGGGAGCTCTACGAAGGCGCTCCATCAGAAATTCAGGATCCATGGAGAAGAGTATCGTTCGTCCAACATCGATGCCACTGATGTAGACAGAGATGATAGTCCAGTTGGTCCCCTCGGAAAACTTTCACCATACGGCAGGCAAGGCAACAGTGAACAGAGCTCGCGTACGCGTCAACAGTGTTCGGAGGAGGCTTTCTCACCAATTCCCAGTCCACTGTCGAAAAGGAAGACCGCGCGGCGGCAGCTTGAAGTTGATCCAACCAGAAAAAGGGAAAGTTCACTTCAGCTAAAGCAGGAAGCTACCTACACATCCAACAGACAGAAGGCATAAAAAAACTGATGAAGACCCAAATTCAGTGTATGACCATTTCAAGTTTTTAGGGGCAACTCTTCTGAACAAAGAGCATTCCAGATCATATAGGAACATAACACTCGTGCTTCTGCCGGGGTGCTCTTTGTCTATCTGCACAGCTGCTCTCGTGTTGCTCCCACCGCACCGCCTCACGGAGCTAGGCACCTTTGGCGCTTGAAGGACTGGAGTATTGGCTCCTTCACCTGAGGCGTTTTGATGAGAACTCAAAAGGTACGAATGCTTTGTTAATTTGGAACGCAGAATTCACGATGAGCAATAAAATTCCCGCATGAATGACAAAAGATGAAACCAAAGCTACAATTATCCTACTACAAAACTGTCTCAAGAATAAATGCACAATATATGACATATTCCTAATTCTCTACACATCAGCTGGCCATGCTGTGCGGCGGGCAGCTGTCGACCGCGCACGCCAAGACGTCCTTGTAGTCCCTGCTGATGGTGAATGCGTCGTGCGCGGCGCCGTCGTCGCTGTGGACGAACTCCACTCGCAGCGTCGAGTGGTCGCTCGCCGTGAGCTTCACGTACCCGAAGCTCTCGTCCCGCGCCACGCTCCACTGCGGCCACGGTCCGGCGGCGAAGCCACGCAGCTTGGCCCCGCCGGTGCCTGCTACGATGTGGATCGTCCCGGTCACCGTGCCGGAGTAGCTGCTGTTGTTGTCCGTGTTGTCCATGCACGTGTTCTCGTACACGGGGCAGGTGCGCTCGTAGTTGTGGACGTGCCCGTAGATGGCGACGTCGACGCGGTGCTTCTGCCAGAGGCCCTGCAGCGTCCGTCCCATGGGCTCCGAGAAGGACCCCTCCTGCGCGTAGTAGTCGTTGGAGGAGTAGCCCAGCGGGCGGTGCGCCGCGAACACCAGCCACGGCTGGTGCTTCCGGTCCGCCGACGCGAAGCACCGCTCCAGGAACGCGTACTGGTCCGTGCCCGGGCGCCAGTCGTGCTCCGTGTCGCCCACGCAGAACCGGAACATGCCGTAGTCCGCCGCGTACCAGAACTTGCCGCGGTTCTCCGCCGGCACGTAGAAGTAGGTCTCCGCCGGCACGCCGCACTCGCCGTGGGAGTCGTTGCCGTTGTAGAAACCGTCCGTGTCCTGGAACGTCCTCTCATGGTTGCCGCTGATGCATCGATATATGCCACGGTAACGAAACACGGATAATTGAGGTTCAGGGAATTATAATCGTTCGATACAATGGCAGGAAAAATAATCGGGATCCAACGAACGAACCTTGCCACCATGTACGGCACCTTCGAGGCGATAGGCTCGATCTGCGCGGTGAACTGATCCCACTGAGCGAGGAAGCCATTGGCGTAGGAGAGGTCGCCGATGTGGAAGACGGCGTCGTAGTTGGGTAGGTCCTTGATCAGCCGGTCGGTTGTTACCTGCGCCCCGGGCTGGAAGCCAGCGAGCTCATTGCTCCCGTCACTTTGCCCCTGCCATATCAAAACGCATCGTCACTGTCACGCCCGCCGCGAGACCAAGATGAAAATTGTACACATTCTTGTCAAAAGCCTTACTAGACCCATGTCACCGAAGACAACAACTCGCTGGAGCGAGTCCTGGCCAGGGGAAGGCGATGCACGGAAGTTGGACGACTTCCCCCGTACCATGGTTCCGTCTGGCAGCTCATGCCCAATCTGATAAAGGTACCTGAAGAGCAGCATGAAAACTACGGTCACAACGAGATTATACACTGACGAAAACTGCAAGCGCATTCTATCAGTGCTCATCATACTCTCTGTTCGGCCACAAGTCCTTCAAGAAGGCTGTGTGGATGAACCCAGGGTCTCTGTATCCTTCAGCATTCGCTGGTTTCCCTGAAATTGGATTCAGTTAAATACTGTTACAACCTGCTGGACATTCAGTGAAACTTAATGTACATCCTGCTTTATGATTTTATTTTGCATAATATTTTCCCCATACAATTGCAATCAAAATTAACTTGTGTTAAACATAAGTACCGCACAACTGCCTCCGTGTGTAGGTGAGGGTGCCGGCCGGCGTCCGTTTGGAATTTTCGTCTCCTTTCATCCTCCACTCCACAAATGGATACGCCGCACTGATGTCGTACCCGCTTGTCCAAGTCACAGCCATCTGCACAGAAAGAACATGTTGCATCGGTCACCAAAATTTGCGCTACAATTAGCACGCAAATATGTTTCAACGCTTGTAACCAAGTCACCTCGTTCCATTCTTTCCCTTGAGACAGGCGTGGGAAAACCGGAGCGTTGGGGTTGGCAAAGGAGATCTTGTTCGAAACCGCGATAAGTTTAGGCTGCAAGTTCATCGTAAATATTGGTCAATCCTTTGTTGGGTCTGTTGAGCACTGTAACCGCAGATCTTAACTTACATTGTCCTTGCCGCCAGAAAACAACCCGAAGGCGTAGTCGGACCGCTGGTTGATCAACAGGAAGCTCAGGTTGCCACTACCGGAGCTGATGAAGCTCGGCGACGCGTTGGCAAACATGTACTGCATGCAACAGACGCGAATCCCACCAAGGTCAATGCGAATCGAACGGGATCAGGTTTATGTATATGTAACAGATACTACTGTATATCGCAGCCAGAACTGACCTTAATGGGCGCCGTGGGTAGCCCTGCAGCAGGCCCATCGTCCGCCGCCGCTGCTGCTGCCGCATTGGCAGTGGCACTCGCGCCGCCGCCAACGCTCAAACTACTTGCATCGCCAGATCGGAGAATTTCAGAGATCATCCGGTAAGTCGAGATCGAAAGCGGCATTGCAGGTGAGGAAGATACGATGGCAATTACTCCACACAGTTACACGGGCGCACGGACGTACCCGAAATCGGCAGGGGAGAAGAGCGCGACCCAGTGGCCGGCGGACGGCGCCGGCGCGGTGAAGTTGACGGTCACCCACGCCGAGTCCTCCCCCTGTTCGTCAGTCAGGCGTCAGGTCAGCTCATGTCTACCACGTACAGGTACAGGTAACAAGTAACAACCACAGCGTACGTGAGGCGGGGTTTTTGTTACTCACGTTCTTGCCGAGCACCGCGGGCGAGGCGTGGATGACGGCGGCGGAGTCCATGGCGACCCGCGCGGCCGCCATCTTCAGCGTCGACAGAGGCTGGATGTTGTCCGCGGCGCCCGCCGCGGCGGACGCCATCAGCAGCAGCAGCGCGGCCACCGCGGCCACGAACGGCGACGGCGGCATCCCTCGCTTCCCCATCGTCGATCGGTCCTCTCCTCTCCTCTCGGTGAACGACAGGACGGGCGGTGCACGGCTGCACGTGGTTTAGCGGAGTCGAGATCGCGCGCGGCGTAACGGGAGGCCGGTGGGCGCGCGTATATAGGAAGCTGTTCAGATTCGCTCGCGGATGGCGTGCCGTGACGCGGGGAGACCGTTGCGCGCTTCATCTTTCTCGGTTCCGGCTGTATGTATCTGGATCTTTTCGAACCCGCGTGTGGGGCCAGGTAGTCAGCTTCGTGCTGTTGTTTTCACCGGGACTCCCTCGAGATTGCACGGTGCACGCACCCAAGCGACAAATCGCGGTACCCTTTTCCCGCGGCTTCCGCGCTTCTGGCGTCTGGGGCCATTTGTTTCTCCCCACCTTTTCCAATTTACCGCCCCCAGGGAAATATTTGGCTGCTTTTCGCAAAAGAGCCGTGGTCACTAAAACTGATCCACTGAAGCTGAAGTAGGACTGTAGGAGGTCTGAAGCAGCACGGATAGTATAGTGTGGACAACAACAAAGAACAGGCTATACTACAAAAGAAGAGCAGATCAAGAGACCGTAACAACACTCCATTCCGTTGTAATCTTCTTTTGATTTTCTGTAATCTTTTGTTTACTTTGACTCTTTAAGTAATGGAGTATATTTAACCAGTAGGGCCTTGCCCTCCTGTTCACTTTTAAAAAAAAAACACTCCGTTCCATTGATGAGCGATGACAATTACATGCTTATTAGTAGCTATTCATCTATATCTATCAATCATATGAGCCCAAGAACAAAATAATATGCGATCAACACGGGCAGCGACACCGAAGTCCCGATTATAATCCTGCGAATCAAGATTCCAAACATATTTAGTTATTGTAATTACTACTATGCATAGCAAGTACTCCGGCCACTAGTACTAATGATACGGTGCCAAGCACGGCAGTTTAATAAATTAATTTACTTACGCAGGGCTTAATATGTCAGGATGCAGATCATATTGTCTCGCGAAGTTAAACGTTGCGACAGAATGAGGCAGCGCCGCCTGTCAACAGGGACGGAAGATAATCCGGTGAAGTTTTCAACATGATACGTAAGATCCCCTGTGCCGTATTTCGTGTATGTTGTACCCGTTACTTACCTCCACAATCGCGAAGCGCAGAAGGTAGCAGAACCGCTTCAAAACAGTATACGACTCGTTTAGATTGATCTCGGGAGATATTGAATAACAATACTTAAAATAGTACAACATGAGTGATAATATAAAATAAGAGATCGATTAAAGTTTTATAATAAAATTCAAGTGATATTAAGAGAGATAAGTTTAAAACATAACGGAAGCGATACAGAAGTGATACGATGGTTTTTTAATATAAAACATATCTTGCCTTAAAGACATACTTCATTCCTCGTGACTGGAGTTCGGTGAGGAGGGAACCGGCTCACATGACCAGTTAGCCAGAGGTTCACCTTTCCACTCTTTTATTGTAACAGCTACATCAGCTACCAGCAGTAAGAGCTACAAAAAAAAAAAAGGAGAAACCACAAACTGTGAGTACTAAATTACTCAGCAGGACTTACCCGTCAAAAATAGCCAACTACAGTCGACTCTTAAGCATAAGAGGCGAACTCATAGGGATGATCATTTGCATAAAATATAAGACTATCAGTAGATCCTTACTTTCAACTTTTAGCGATGAGTTAAGTTCACAGAATGTAAATTTAATTTGCAATATAAACTATAGCAAGCATGGTTGTCAAGCAATTAATTATAAATAAGCAAACAAATCATATTACTATTATTATTAGTCTAGTTGTTACTACGACATGACGCAGTGAATAAGTGGTACTCGTTACTGTGAGAGGCAGTGATTATCGATTTATACCAGCTGAGAAAACCCGAAGTACACGACATGTACGCGCTTCTCAGAAGACGCACGTGGCTATCTTTCATAACAATACCATAGGGCCGGTCCGATGCGCACCTCTCGAGCATATGGTGCTCCATGTGAACACAACATCGGATGCATCCATAGTAAGATCCAAGGCTATTCTCTACTCTCTGCCGAAAAAGAGGTAAGGTTACGTGCAACCACTATGGTATCAAGCTACATCAGTTTCTTAGTCTTACGTCCCCAGTATGCCTTCTGTACTGTTCAAACTTGTTTAACAGGGTCACACTCGAATCGATGCTTAACCGACATAGACGGGGCTACCACCGTGAAGGCTCTGGCTTTTCAACCCTCCTATACTCTATCCCCGTCCAGTTTCAAGTTTGTTCAAGTGTGAGATAAAATAAAACCTATAAGCTCACGAGTGAGGTTTCTCATTCACTCGACTTCTACCGTTTACAAGACCTCTACCGTTTATTAGAACTCATAGTCTAGCACTACATCGAGTTACCTGTATCAATATACACTTAATAGGGTAAGAAATACTATCATGCGTTCTAGGGTTCCAAAATACTCTTACAACTTAATACACGTTACACTAACCATACAATACACAGTGACAAAATAAAAAGATTTAAAATAAGGTTAATGTACCGGGGCTTGCCTGGACCTGAAGCAATGTTAGCACAATCAAAGAAGAAGATCTTCAGCAGTAACAGACGGCTTCTGAGCAACCAGATCCACCAACTGACCTTCCACGTCGCTTCCTAAATATATGAAATGATGTGCAGGCAATTATCAGTTATGCACCTAATAGCATTCTAATGTTTTAACTTGTCATCGCATGCGACGAGAGGTTCACAGGCAATGATGTGCTTATGAATGCTTATGACAAAAGGTT
Organism: Zoysia japonica; assembly: GCA_001602275.1. Classification (NCBI taxonomy): domain Eukaryota; kingdom Viridiplantae; phylum Streptophyta; class Magnoliopsida; order Poales; family Poaceae; genus Zoysia; species Zoysia japonica. The sequence continues at coordinate 477,744 of BCLF01000018.1, forward strand.
TATATGCAAATGGTTCATGCGCAAATGAGTTTATTAACTTAAAGCGCTAACTATATTTATATGACAAAGTTCTATTTTTACCTAAAAGAAAGAGTTTTCTATAGTATTCTATTGGTCATAATAGGGGGATTATTTCTAAATCTTCTTAATATGGTTCTTGAAGGCATAACTTATAAATTGAGTAGCTCATAATATTAATAAGGCTATAAACTAATTTCTGAACCAATTTTTATAATTTATTGCAATACTATGAATTTTTAATGAATTAATTACTACCTAGGAGAAATAAATTATTCATAAATAATTAAATTCTAATTAACTCTGATATGACATATATTAATCAGTAGGACATAATTATACATTGTTCACATTTTTAATATGCATGAAAATGGATATATGAATTAATGCATGATGCACACTATTTAATTAACATAATTATTGAAAATGTAGAAAATGCATCTTTGATAGTTCTAAAATATTCTACATGATGAGATGATTCCAACGGTATATTATTTGTAATTTTTGGAGCTAAAAGTCTATTTCTATGGTTTTTGCAAAATTATACGGATTTCTTTGCAATTATTATAGGATTTTCAGATTTAACCAAAACTCCTGGCCAAATGGGGCCACGTTGTGGCCTCTGGGGCTGACGACATGCTTGGCAAGAGGGTGACTGCCCTTAGCCGCACGGGATCCGCAAGTCAGTAGCAGGCCGGCCATGGAGGCCTCGCCGGCGCGCGGCGGCGGGGCTCGCCGGAGCCGCTGTCCGGTGTCGGTTTCAAGGGGCCCTAGCCCGAACATGATCTACACCGCAAGGGCAGCTTGGAGGTGGGGTCGAAGGGCGGCGGTTCTCACCGGAGAGCTCTGGCGACGGCGGCGTGCGGCGGCGAGGTGTGGAGCTCAGCTCGGTTAACAAAACTTCGAACGGCTTTCTCCTATAGCTTCACGGAAGCGAGTAGAAGCCCGGCGTCGAGGTTGTCGCTGTCGAGAAGGGGCCGAGGGTGGTCGGCGTCGGCGACCTGACGAGGTTCCGCGGCGGTCGATCGTTCCACGCTGAAATTAGGCACAAGACGCCCGCGATTCTCAAGAAAACAGAGGTCCCCGGGTGCGCAAGGAAGGGAGAGAGCTGGTGACCTGAGGAATCGAGGTGTCTCACCAAACCTCATCGGATTTGGATGGAATCCGGCCGGCAGCTCCAAAACAACGAAAATTTGGGGAAATCCCAAATCGGTTCTATCACGAGCGAGGGAAACCGAGGTGAGGTGCTAGGAGGCTTGGGCGAGGAGGGGCTCAGCTTCCTGACGAGGGACGGAGGCCGGGGATGGCACGGAGGACGGCGTTCCGTGGTGGTGGTGCATTCGGCCATGGGAGAGCGAGAGAATGAGGGAGAGAGAGGGCTGGCTGGGGATAAGAGCCGGGGACAAAGAGGGTAGCGCGTGTCCCCTGTATCCCGACAGTGCTATCGTGGTCCGGCTGCATGGCTGTCACCGCGGGAGGCGCGCTAGCGCCAGGAGAAGGAAGGAGGGGGCGCAGCGGGACTGACAGGCAGGCTCCAGCTGCCAGGGAGCTCCTCTCTAGCCTTAATGCTTAAGCATTTAGTGTACAGACAAAAAGTGAGCAAACAATCTCTAAAAGAGTTGAAATTTAGAAGAACATTTCTTCAACATGTGGAGGTTCTTGTCTAATAGGATGGAAGATATGGAAATTCGAAAAAAGCTACGTGATAAGGGAAACTTGGAAAATCTACTGAAAGAAGATCAATTAACCAAATTTTGGGGTCCAAGGAACTATCTTCTGAGCTCTGATGTGAACGAAACTTGGTGGAGATGTTTTTGGCAAGGTCTTCTACCATCCTACTGACATGCGCACCGGCAGTTTCACAAGGAATTAAAAGATATTTAATTTCAAAAAGGATTAACTGATAAGGGAGTTTCTGAAACTTTCGAAAAACAGAGCAGTCTCTCATTTTTTTGTGGTGTAAAAGAAAAACTCTTCGAACTCTGATTGGAACGAAACTTGGTAGAATTGCTCTTCAACATAGAATCTACAACATAGATCACAGGCACAAGATTTTGCCAAAGGAGCTAGGAGATATGAGATTTCGAAATTGACTAACTGATATTTACACGTAGGAAATCTGCTGAAGGCAGATTATTTAGCCATTTTGAGGCCTTAAAAGAGTTCCTCTAGAGCTCTGAAATTTCTGAAACTTCGCAAGATTATAGAGATTTGTGCTGAACAACTTTTGTGTTGGGAGCAAGTAGAATTTCGAACTGGATTTGAATTTACAGAATTTAGAAGAAGGCTACTCACTAAGGAAACATGATTTGGATTGGGACCTTTTATTTTGAACATAACCTTAGTATCTTCTTATAATCTACCACATTAAGGAAATTTTAGTTCAAAACTTGACTTTGAGAAATTCATAACCCTTGTGTTTAAATGTTTTGAACTTTCACTATTTGGAAGATTTGAATTCGTATTTAAATTCTTGAAGTTTTATTTTACCAAAACAAAATTTTCCTCTTTGATGCCTCCACACCTTTTTAAACCTATTCACACTCGGCTTCTCCTTTGAAAGAACATGAAATGTCACAGCGCCGCCTCGGTCCGGCGACGAACCTCAGTGCCAGGCCCAGCACATGATGAACTTGTCCTGCAGCGCGATGAACAATCCTGCAACCGTAGAGCTTATAATGTATTCACGGTGAATAATACTCCACACGCAGGTATGCATGGCGAGATGATGCTGGTGTCGTGCTAGTATGTTAGTTAAGTAGTGAGTTACCCATGCTAAACATCCCAAGACCGACCCCGGTCTTTGACATGATCAGGACCGAGCCATGGACGATGCTCGGAAGCTCCAAGTGCCACCTACATCCACGCATGAAAGGCACTGAATTAAAAAAGCTAGCAACCACGTAAAGATCACGGAGAGGGAGAAGGAAATCTCTTTCGAGGGAAGCAGGGTTGGCGCAGAGCGAAGTATAACTTTATTTTGTTTTTCTATAAAGTATAGAATATGCGTCATGATTGACAATATTACGAATCTTGCTATATCGTTTCCAAAGCAGCAACAAACACCCGCAAGCTAACAAAGCTGTAATATTATGAAATTACTGTTCATAACGAATCTTGCTATATCGTTTTTAAATTTTCAAAACTGAATATTTAAAGAGATGTAAAGGGTGGAAATTTATGTATGTGTGCCTACGCAATATACAAACACCACTTGTTTGTAACTGGACGGCGTATTATAGAAACATATTTTCTAGTACCATATCATGAATCTATCTCGTAGGAGTACTCCTGGTTGTCAATGTAGCGGTACAGGTAGGATCCACCTATCCGTGACCATTCATTTGACAAATACAAGGTCTCCTTTGGAACATATAAATTTCATAGAAGTCACATAAAACTTTTACGAGATACAATTCAAATTCATAATTAAAATACATGAGCCAGAAATTTTTCCCAGGCCTATAAGATGTGAATTTCACCCTTTTTTTTGAAAATGGAGATGTGAATTTCACTGGTACTCATTTCGTTTTTTTTAAAAAAAAAACTGAACAAAATTTTTGGTACCATACCCGTTTGCAATTGAGGACGATGCCACCCCGAGCAAACTTGAGTAGATATTTGGGTTGTAGACGATCTTGAGCTCAACAGTCCTAAGCAGCGATGCCCAGAACGACCACCCTATTCGCTTGATCCGGCCATCTTCTGGCTCACTAACGTCGTCGCTCACCGGCGCCTCATCGTCGTCAGCGGATACGCGGTCGTCAGCAGGCGGCGCCGCGGAGACCCGCGTCTCCAGCCAAGCCTGCCTCACCTCGAACACGATAAGCAGCAGCGGGAACCACACGATGCGCTGCATCACCGCCATCTGCACGGCAACATCATGCGCCCACCCGCCGGACATGGCGTCCAGGAGAGGGACGCCGAGGAGGAGCGCGTTGTTGAGCGCAACGATCGAGAAGCCGGTGATGCACACGAGTAGGACGCGCGGCACGCGGCCGCGCAGCCGACGAGGGCCAGCGCGACGCCCGCCTTGGTGACGACGTCGGCGACCAGGACGCGGTAGCTCGTGGCGAACGAGCCGGAGTGGGCCGCGATGTCTAAGCCTAAGAACGGGTACGCGAAGTAGATCACGAGGCGGTTGATGGCGCCGCACTGGTCCGGCGTGAAGATCTTCCACCCAGCGCACCGAGCCGTAGCCGAGGGCGAGGGCGAAGTAGAGCGGCACCATGGCCACCACCACCTTGTGCACGTCCTCCCAGCCTATCATCATCTTCTTCTTCTTCCCCTGGCCGTCTTCACCTGGCGAGTGATGATTAAGTATGGCTTTCGTAGAGGTAGAGAATGATATGCCCAGTTACGCAGTATCACTGATAATGCTCATTTCGGTAGTCAGTTAAGTAATGTTATTGTTTACTTGGTCCATGCACTGTATCGTGATGTCATATTTTTATTTTGCATTCCCGCAGAACCAGCACATGCATGCATGAGTTTAGCCGCCACTTATTTCATCATCATTTTTTTTTTGTTTAATTGAGTGTGACCTGCAATGACTTCACAAAGATATCAATATCTGAATCTGAAGCTACCGCAAGCCTTTTGAGTTGCCAAGTCTCCCTCGACTGTTCTTTTACATCTCTGAGTTGGTAGCCCCTGTGGTATCTTCCGTTCTCCGCGCCATGCTAATCTGGTGGCACATAACGACAGTGCATGCATAGCACGTCACGAGCCAATTTTGCTTTTCGTTAAATCAGCGGCGGCAATCTTCCAAGTTTAATACGTTTGACGTTGTGATATGGTGAGTATATATCTTAAATTTAAACTAACAGGTGACAATAATTTTAAAAATGGAAGGAGTATTATTTTAGCAAGCTCACTGCACACAAGTGTTTTCTTTTTTTCGTCATTTTTTTTAGTTCACAGTGGGCGGTGGTAGTGTATGATTTTCGAAGACTGACCGACTTCCTGTAGACTCGACCCTACGCAGAGGAAAACTGAAGTCTAGTCTAAATAGATAAATGCTACTGTAAGCTTTGGGTTGGGCCTTTATCCGAATCAAATACGAAGCCTCGACTCTGAAGAAATGCAATGCGTCCAGCCAATGGGCCATGGACCACACTCTTGACCACGCGGGGGCTAAAAGGCCCATAGCACACTTCGATCAAGAGAGGAAGAAACGAAGCGCAAGGCGGCGTCTGAGTTTTTTTGCTATTATGATACCCCTCTAAGTTGGGTTTCAATGAAACAGTATTCAATTCGTGTGCCTTTTCAAATTAGCATTTCTATACTTAAAACTTCTCTCAAATAGTATTTTCAGAGATTTTAACTTAAATGATTTGATTCTCGAATTTGTACTCCCCCAATTGACTAAACTGCCCCTGCTCATTTTGTTTAACCCTTATCACTCTTATTTTCTTCACATTGTTTCGGTTTCATGATCGACGGCGGCACGCCGACTGGCCAATTGCAGTACTCGGCGCGGCGCCATCCACCCCAAGCGAGCGCGCGGCAAGGATCGGAGTGCGCGCACCCACCCTAGGCCACGAACGATCGCACGCCAGGGACGATTGCACGTCGGCAGAGGCAACCGAACCATGCACGCGACAGGGGCGATCGGACCACGGGCCAAGGGCACCACTGTAAAGTTATCTCAATTTTCGTTTCGTTCAAAAATCATTTGTCTCAAATTTCGTTCCATTTAGTTCAAAATCTTTCTTTCTTTCTGTGTCGAAATAATTTGGTTCGCGTATTTTATCGTTAAGGCTAAAATTATTTTTTAAAATTTTTTAATTAATTTTCAGATCTCTATATATATTTTTTCTCTAATTATTTTTTTCAGCCTTAATTATTTCACTGATTTCAATTAATTTCTAAATTAATTCTTAACTCCATTCTTATCCTTTACACTATAAATAACTCTCTAATTATATCCTTAATCCTGTCTCATTTTTCTCCGATCTCTTTTTTCCGCTGCAAGTTGGCCGAGAGAGTCAGGTCGAGCGCCTGCCTTCTCCGGCCTCGTCCCTCGCGCCAGATCCCCCGCGCCTCGACGTCTTGCAGCCCCACGTCGCGTTCTCTATCGGTCCGAGCGGTGCTTCGCCACGTGTTCCGTCGAGCGTCATTTTTTCCTCGCCGCGCGCCGCGAGCCGTCCTCGATCCGCTGGTCCGGAGCCGGTTTCCTCTCCGATCTGCTGGGCCTGCTGAGTCGCGCCTCGCCTGGACAGCCGCGCCGTTTCCTCGCTTAACCCGCTGGAACCTGCTCTGCTCCGCGTCTCCACCAGTTGACCCCCGCCGACGCACGTCTCCGCCCAGCGCAGGATCCACCGGTCCAAAGCTTGCTCGGTTCCCGCGTCATCACCCAGCCCCAGCCGTCGTCTAGCAGTTCTGCGCCATTCAGCGGTGAGAACCGGTCTCTCTCTCTTTGTTATTCTCGATGATTAGCTGCGACATTAATGTGTGCAGAAGCTTGGTTGTTCTCGTGTATGAGTGTGAAGTCCACTACTAGTCTATCAAAGCGCTGGTTTCAAATTCTTAGTTAGCATTAGCTTGTTGTGACCACATGAACAGGAATCAAGTTTATAGGACGTGGTTTAGAAAGCGAATGCAGAGCTTAGAACTTGTGCACCGTTTGAGTGTAGTAGGTTCTGTGGTTTAGTGCGAGCAGACAGTATTGTTTTTGTTCTCGAGAAGAGAGAGGCGATGGTTAGAAGGCTTGATCCTGTGTGCGGAGGTTCTGATGTGACATTTTGGTCAGTTGTTGCCTGGTTCAGTGTAGCTCAGCGGTGGTTCAGTGTTTGGTTTTGCAAGAGCATTTCTATTTCTCGGAATTTCTTTTTGTCCGGTTAATTTTTTACGATTTTTGGAGAACTTCGTTTGATCTCAGATGATTTTTGAAATCATTTCGTTAATTTTTGTCTCGTTGTAAACATCGTGCAAAAAAAATTTCAGGAAACATTTTGCGGACGTTTAGTCTAGTAGTTTTAATTTAGATTTAATTACCGGTTTTAATTGTCACGTACCTAGTGTCTGACTCTTGTTTGTGTTGTGATTTGCTGTTGATCTCGAGGAAGAGTTTCGCGAGCTCGGTCAGTTCGACGACTTGGATCTCGACTTGGATCCCGAGTTGCCAGGTAAGCCGCGTTCTTTGATCACTTTGTACCCAGTATTTTAAACTGAATGCTTTGTTTGCAACTCTAATTTATATGCCAACTATTTTAAAATATGCTAACAACATTTCTAAGCCATGCCTATTTAATGTTTCACAAATATGAGCTCTAGGATTGTTTTAGAATAATTATTTTATTTTTATGCTTAGCCATGCTCAGTCGCATTTATTTTTATCTCACACCTATCACTATAAAAATGAAATTTGTGTTAAATGCTTTTGAACTGTGATTCAAATGTGTGAATTTTGTAAATAACTATATATAACTATTTAGCAGGAGCAGGATAGAGTACGAGGTGCTGAGGGACTTTTAGAAAGTCCCTGTGCGCGTACCTGTTGCGGGTACAACGGTAACGTCCGGGCTGGGATCTTTCCGTGAGACTTATTGTTGGCGTTGAGGTTGGAGATAGTGTCTGCCCCGGCAATTAAGGACCGAGTATTTTGAGCCTTGTACGCTCAGTTGACAATCATGTACATCATGTTACTCTGTATGGGCAGTTGGCTTGACTTTGAAACTTGCCGAGACTGGTTGTTTACCCGTGGGTTGACGGTGTTGTGTTAGTGTGGTGTAGAGCTCTGACTCCCCATATAAGATCGAGATATCTCACCTGATCAGTGGTAAGCTCCTCACAGCTTTAGGACCTGATTGCGTAGGCATTTAGGATCCCTATTTTGGAGGACGGATGACGCTAGCGTGGATAGGTCTTGTGTGTTCATCGAGACTACGATGGTAGTTTTCGATGACGCTTCTCGTGGGTCCAGGTGCATAACCTCTGCAGAGTTTTAGTCGATGCGCATTACCACATTTTTTTAGAAGGATACCTCTGAGTTTTTTTTTCCTCCTCTCTTATTTCAAAATGTTTTGAACTCTGGCCTTAGAGCTGTGGCTGAGTGTGGAGATTATATCGGCATTTAAAATGAACCTTCGTCTGGAATAACGGAGATCTCTGCGGGGTAAGATAATAAAATTTGACAATTTTAAAATAAAGCTTTCTTACATCTTTAAAATAAAATAAAATATTTTAAATTTGCATTTAACACTTGAGCTATGCCTTTATCTTTGAAACCATTTGCGTGCATACGTTGTTGATAGGTAGTACGCGGTTTGCTGAGTATTCGTACTCATGACTTTTTAATTTGTTGTTTTCAAAGTATATTCTCAGTTTTTACTTCGACTACGTCTCCGACGAACCGTGAGTCCGCTTCTACGCTCGAGCTAGCGTGTGTAGAGGAGATTCACTACTGTTGCCATATTGATGTTTCCGTTGTCGCTCTTGTTAGATTCTCGATACTGATCTATTTGCTCTGAAATATTTTCGGCTTGCGTGTTGATGGACTCCTTTGGAAGATTTTATTCTAATAATTTGCTTTAACTTGCTATTTTTTATTCTCGTTTCTTGTTTAATACATCTGTTATGGTTTCTTGATTGATCACTTGTGATGTCGTGCGTGTCAACTTTTTAAGATTAATAAATTCACAAAAGATCGAGACTTATCGAAAAGCAAAGTAAAACAGGACGTTACAAATACTTCACGACAAGACCACGCCGCCATGGGTGGAAAATTGCGCTGGAAGCGAAACAAAATGAGGGGCAGTTTAGTCATTTGAGGGAGTTAAATTTCGAAAATCAAATTAATAAGAGTTCAAATCTTAAAAATACTATTATACTGAAAACTACACGTAAAGAATATTATTTTAGAGAAGCTCGAGACATGAATACCATTTTGTCAAAACCATACTCGAAGCACTACCATAGAAAAAAAAAACTCGGCGGCGTCCCCTGCACCTACGCTTCTTTTCAGCGCTCCAAGTCTCCAACTCCGGCGATTCCACCACCATCACACGCCGCATTCAAGCAGCCAGCCCGCTCGGACCACCGCGATGTCGAGGCGCGGCGACTGGGTCTACGAGAATAACGGCGGGTAGGTATCCCTTCCCCCGTTGCCCGCCTTCCGGCGGTCTGTTCGTCTCCATAACTAGGGTGCTGTTTGGTTCTGCAGGACCTGTGTGGCCATCGCGGGCGCCGACTACTGCGTCATCGCTGCGGACACCCGCCTCTCTGTTGGATACAGCATCCTCACGCGCGACCACTCCAAGATCTGCGAGCTGTGAGTTCCCGGACCCGAATCGCGCGCCTCGATCTGCCCGCCTGGGCTTAGGGTTTGTCGATTGGGATGCTCGCGTGGCCGGTATGATGTAGTCGGGAGCTGAATTGTGGGGTGGGAAGGTGTGATTCCGAGCAGGGTTTGGTACGCCCAGTTTTTTGATTTAGCTAGGGTCTGGTACTTGGAGAACTGGGATGAATGGGGGAAATCAACTTATTTTTCGTGCTTCTTATTTTTTTAGGTACCTGTTTGTTAGTTATGTGTGGTCTCTGTAAATCAACTGTAGCTAGGGTCTGTAAATTATTGTTTAATAGGGTTTGTTGTTTGATGGGATTGCTACGGTGGTACAATCTTGAGCTGACAATTTACGTGCCTTGGACTGAATAGATTGGATTCTTTGTAGTCTATAAGGTTTCCTTATTTCTATCATGTGTTTGCGCTTCTATTGTGAAGAATAGATTGTTTAAATCTCAGAACAGTGAGTTAAAACCCTGCTAAATGCATCAGATGGAAAATATTTCATGCTGAAACAAAATGTTTGTTCTGGCATACTTAAAATTGATTTCGATATCATTGGATGCATGTGCGATTACATTACATTTAGATTCACTCTATATTGGTATGCGACAATTGATCTTACCAGGCTTATGTTATCATTGTTCATGGAAAATAATCAACATACCTAACTACTGTTTCTCTTGAGATGTTTTTTCGACTTATGTTGATGTGGCTTACCAATAATTACTGAAGATAATTGGCACTTCTTTTTGTTTGCTAACATTCTATTGGTTAACTATTTTTCACTGTATCCGTTCTGTTTATTTGCTGGGTCAATTTTTTGTGTCATTAGTGATACTATATGGCGCTCTTAGGGCACAAATTGAGCATGCTTTCTTTGTATGCACATAGGGCGGTTCTATTCGTTAATTATTTTTCACTATACCTGTTCTGTTTATTTGCCAGGTCATTTTTTTGTGTCATTAGCGCTACTATACGGCATTCTTAGTGCATAAATTGAATATGCTTTCTTTGTATGTGCATAGGGCGGACAAATGTGTACTAGCATCTTCTGGTTTTCAAGGTGATATTAAGGCTCTGCACAAGAACCTAGCTGCCAGGGAACTGGTAAAATTTTCAACTCAAAGCTTTATAAATCTCAAACTGATGTTCCTCATATTGTTCTTCTTGTTTCAAGTTGTTGCTTGATATCAAGAACTATAGACTATATACCAGCACCAGTGTGTAAGTTGTTTCTTTCATTTGTTTATATAGCTGTACCAACACCAGCACAACAAAAGGATGAGCTGCCCTGCCATGGCACAACTCCTCTCCAATACCCTCTACTACAAGCGATTTTTCCCATACTACGCCTTCAATGTGCTTGGTGGGCTTGATAGTGAAGGTGAGACATATTTGTTCTCTCTCCTGGTTTCATTTCTTCATTCCTTGTCTATTTGTTGTTTGAACATTCTTAAGCATGTCCTGTTCTTGCACAGGGAAAGGATGTGTATTCACTTATGATGCAGTTGGTTCTTATGAGAGGACTGGTTACAGTGCTCAGGGAACAGGATCTACTTTGATCATGCCTGTCTTGGACAACCAACTTAAATCACCCAGTCCTCTATTGCTCCCTGCAAGAGTAAGCCATGCACAATTCTACATCTTCTGCCCCTAATATGTCTTCTGCCCCTAATATGTTGCTGATTGATTTTTTTTTTTGTTTATCTGGCACATATTTGACCAAATTATGTTTATAGAAATGGACGCCAACTGTTGATACTGAAAGGCTGCAAATGTTGTTGATACTTGCAGGATGCTGTCACACCTTTATCTGAGTCTGAGGCTGTGGATCTAGTTAAGGATGTGTTCGCATCTGCCACAGAGAGAGACATCTACACTGTATGCTGCACTCGCTCATTGCCACATTTTGCAGCTGCTTGTTTCCTTTTTTTTAAGCCACGCATCTGATCCACCAAACTTGGAAACAATGCAGGGTGATAAGTTGGAGATCGTAGTCATCAACAAAGCTGGTACCAAGCGTGAGTACATCGATCTGAGGAAGGACTAAGTCGACGCTTTAGTTTCTGCTGTTCGCCCCAGAATGGATGGGGGCTTATGTCTAAAGCTGTTTTACTTCATAGAGACGCTTTGCATACATCAGTGCTGCACCAGGATTGATCTTGTTAAAACAAATTGCTTTGATACTGGAGATAATTATTCGCAGAAAGTCTGATTTCTTTAGCTGTATCATAACTAAGCGCTTGATCTGAAATGTCCCGCTTCTGTTTTTGAAAATTAGGCACTTAGGCCTCTTTTGGAACGGCACAAGAATCAGGAAAAACGCGAGAATAAAAAAAAAATTCTTTTTGTTCCAAAGGAGGCCTTAAACCTGTTGGGCACAGAATCGGTTTGTTAGGCTAAGCTAAGGTTTGAACTGGTTCTAAAGTTTTGCTGAAGGAAGCTTAACAAGATCGGGGAGACATGGCTCGCTCCTCTATTGGCAGAAGCATTCAAAAAACAAACATTTAGTATCTCATATCTCACCAAAGAGAACTTCATCCTGAGCTACTCTTTTCGGTTTTAAAATATTAATACTGTTGATTTTTTTATATTAAATTTGATCATTTGTTTTATTAAAAAATTGTTCAAACATATAAAATTTTATTATTATTTGATTTATCGTTGATGGAATTTAATTTACGGTTAACAATTTTATATAATAGAATAAATTTTTTGAATAAAATGAATGGTGAGAAGTAATTTGAATTAGGCTTCTTTCAACGAATATGTGCATCTGTTTCTGACACGTGGGCCATATGCCGGCTGATCGGCGTTCGCACGGTCCACCTACCCCTTCAACCAGAAGCATGAGCTGAGCCGCCGGAGGATAGCCGCCGAACCCCGAAGCCCCGCCCCGAACCCAACAAAGCTAGTCTTCCCTCATTCCCTGGTCAGTTCCCCACCTCAACTATTACCACCGAGAAGCCACCACTGATTAATCGGAGGTAGCAAACAGCCATGGCGACTGCGAAGATAGCGCCGTCGATGCTCTCGTCGGACTTCGCCAACCTCGCCTCCGAGGCTGAGCGTATGCTCCGCCTCGGCGCCGACTGGCTACACATGGACATCATGGTACGATCCCCTTCCTCCCACCGGCCGGTCCCATCTCCTAACCGCTGTCGTCCCTGTCCCTCGCGAGCGCAGCAACACTCGAATGGATACGAGTAGACGACTGCCTCTGATCTGGGCTATGCTTTGTTTGGCCCGTGGAAATTGAGCTGCACCTATTGGTAGTATATCTGGAGATTCTGGACATAGTCATGTGCCGTGGTGAGGGCAGGACTGAGAATGCTTGACTGATTTTCTGTAGAGTTAATTTCTGCGAACTCGATTCTATGATCTACTATGGTATGTAGAATGGACTTTGTTTGGAACTGGGCTTTTGTTGCGGTAATCCTGTTAATAATGTACGCTGCAATTAGTTACTGAAAGACTGCAGGTCATCTGTCGGTTTACCCTTATTTCAACCTAGTAGTTGTTTTCCTTTGCCTTCAGTTTTTTTTCCTTCTGTATTTTGCTGCATCTTCTAGCAGGCACCGTTTCCCTTTCTATTGTATACACAATTAAATTAATGATAAAAGTCACCCAGAATCAAAATATTACCTTATGCTGATCTCTGCTTTTCTTTCTCTTATATTTCTGCAGGATGGGTGAGTCTTTCGCTCCTTTCCAATGTGGCTACCGTACATTGTTTTGGTTCGCTACTGAAGTATCTGATGGCCTTAAATGCCCTCGTGGTCTCAAGTCTGTTTCCCTCTTTTAAATCCTTAGCATGGTAGCAAATTTGCTTAACCAAATTTTCAGGAACTAATAAAGAATTTAAAAATGCTGAAAGCTACATCTCCAAACCAGATTGTTGTCTTCCGACCCATGCAGATCATCCTGTTATTCAGTTTTTGCCTACTTCTTGATTACTCTTGTGGTTATTAGAAAAATCCTTGTCTATCATGAAGAATTTTGGAAAAAAAAGGAAATACCTTTTCGAATGTAGCCTTGTCACTGATACGAGCAAGTTTTAAAAAGCATCAGGAAGCATCAAGTGACCTGCTGCCAATCTCTTAGCTGTTCACCAAATTTTGGACTGGGATTAGGAATCCAATACTTCCCTGATCATGAAAATGGAGAGCTCGTTTTTTCTCTTTGAGATGCTGAAGAATGCTTGCTAACATCTCTGTTCTATGAATGGGGCTATACCAAAGGAATTTTCTGCAAACATGTGTCACCTTTTGACCTTTTCATGATGCCACTGTTAGCTGTCTTTCGTCAACAGAGAAGAGTTTGTTTATCAAAATGCTCAAATATCATGTCAATAGGAAGTGCCTGTCAGAAAGGATTAGCCTCCAATATTTTTTACTGCAAACAGTTTCTCTTTATTTAGTTTTGATTGTTAAGGAACTAGCTCCTATAATTCTTATTGAAGAAAAATAATGATAGATAAGTTGAGGAGGTTACAAAAGGAAAAAAGAACTATCCTATAAGGATTTTATTTTAACTTTGTTGGCTGATGGCATATGCAGACACTTCGTTCCTAATCTGACTATTGGGGCTCCTGTGATCCAGAGCTTGAGGAAGCACACCAAGTATACTGACCTTTCATGTCTTTGTATGTATGGACAATTTCTGTTTCTAAATGTTTGCTGACCCTTGTTTGATCTCTACTAGGGCATATTTGGACTGCCATCTTATGGTCACAAACCCTTCAGATTATGTGGAACCCTTTGGAAAGGCTGGGGCCTCGGGATTCACATTCCATATAGAAGTAGCCAGAGGTAAATGCACGTCTGGTGGCAAATGGTTTATTTATTTTACTTTTCTTCTTATTGAAAAACTTGACACAGACAACTGGCAAGAGCTCATCCAAAGCATTAAATCGAAGGGTATGCGCCCTGGTGTATCATTGAGGCCAGGCACTCCAGTAGAGGAAGTTTTCCCCCTGGTAAGTTAATGCACTTGAATATAACCTCGTCATGTCGTAACATTGAGTGTGAATCGCAAGCTTTTCCTTTTCACGGACCTTATTGATAAGTGCTGAGTGCTGACACTGACAGTAGAAGTAAGCTTACATTTATTTACATTTTCTCTTAGTCCTTGATTCCTGGTTGTTTTCTGGGTTTTGTGACATCCAGTTTAGTTTCTGTAGTTTCGATTCCTTAAAACTATGTTTTCTGTAATTGTTTTTAGTGATGTAGGTACATTACCAGGTTCAGTAATATTTAAGCTTTGTTGATCAAATGATCATTTGGTTAATACCTTATTTCTCTAGGTCGGGTGTTCGTTGATAATTTGTTACAATTTTCACAATTCATCACTGGAAGTAATTCTACTATTGCATCCCTCAACCCACATCAACAATTCACCGTTTTTATACATTTCCAGGAAAAAGGATGTACTGCTTAAATATATTTTAATCGAATGTCTTCTACCATTTTTTTTGGCAGACTATTTATTACAGATCCTTCTCGTCTTCTGTTTCTCTAAATGCTAAATGTTTAATTTATGGACCATTGTTGGTTGTCTTAATTGGAATATGTTTCAAGACATAAGCAATTTATACTTTTGTTAATGAGAAATGATAAATAAATTTTACAGGTGGAAGCAGAAAATCCGGTAGAATTGGTTCTTGTGATGACAGTTGAGCCTGGCTTCGGTGGTCAGAAATTCATGCCAGAAATGATGGATAAGGTATTGCCGTCTGTTGCAGTTCCATTCAGTTCATCCCATTCTTCCTATATTTCTGATAGAGTACTATTCTGCTCACTTTCTGAAATATGGATAAATTAGGTACGTACACTGAGAGAGAAGTACCCATCCCTTGACATCGAGGTAAAAACATCAATACCTGCAGAACCTGCTCTGAATCTGATGAGGCTGACGGGCAATCGTTTTCAGTTTCCTAAAACCTGTTTACGATTGTGCTTTCAGGTCGATGGTGGTCTAGGCCCTTCAACTATCGATGCGGCCGCTTCTGCTGGTGCCAACTGCATCGTCGCAGGGAGCTCCATATTTGGCGCTGCAGATCCAGGAGAGGTCATATCGGTGCTGAAGAAGAGCGTTGTAGAATCTCAGAATAAGAACTGATTTGTATTCTCTGCTGTTTCTTCTGTATAAACTAGACCCACTCTGCATCTCAGTCCTCATTCATACGAATCCTCAGATTGCACTTAAAACCGGTGGTTGAGAATAAAATTTGCTCTTGGAACTGATGCCTTTGTTAAAGCTGAAATTGTCATTTGGTTAGACTTTGCAGTTCGCGGGGAATGTATCAGTCTTTTAGACTTCTGGTTGAGAATTTGTGCACGACCATGTTCCAGTCCAGCCTGCAGGTCTGGCTGCAACTAGCCAACAAGAGAGCATCTGGCTAGTGCGTCGCGGACTGGCGAAGCGAACCAGGCCCCGTCGGTGTCCGTTTCACATCTTCAGCCTTCATCCCTATCATGCTCCCCGCTCACTGAAAAGGATTAATTGAGTTCTCTTAACTTCATAACTTTGAAGACACGTTGTCTAATATATGGATCAGTTAGCGTAAATGATTCATATATCTACCAGCTTGACTGAAGTTATAAAAGTCGGGCACATCCACTGAAAACACGTGTCTTCCATCCATGAACTGAGCCTTCGTACGCCAAAGCCAAAAATTGACTACCCGCGCTAAAAGAGAGACCAACACGTCATCCATTTCAACCTAATTTATTTTTCTCAGTTCATTTTAAAAATAAGCTGCAATGGTTCAGTAGCGATCTCCCTTTACTCGAGGGGCAAACAGTTGAATGCGTAAAATTTTATTCAAAACACGTAGTATTCTACTCTATCGGTTCTAAAATATAAGCATTTCTAAGTTTAATCAAAAGTCAAAATTTTATCACTTTGACAATTTAATAATATATAATTAATAATATTTTATTATATAAAAATTATAATTTTTTTCATCATTAAATAAACTTTCATAAAATTATATTTTTATATTAAAAATTAAGTAATTTTTTAAGATATTATTGATAGAAGTTACAAGATGTTTGAACTTATTCAAACTTAGAAATACTTATATTTTAGAACGAATTAGTACTTTATATGAAATATAAAATAGGAGTACATAACGTATAAAGTACTTACATCTATTTCAAAATATAAGCATTTTTAAGTTTTAATAAAGTCAAATTTGTTTAACTTTTACTTAATAATATTTAAAAAACTACATAATTTTTAATATAAAAATATAATTTTTATAAAAGCTTGTTTTATGATGAATTAAAAAATATAATTTTTTTATGTGATAAAATATTATTAATTCTAAACCTAAAAATAGTTATATTTTGGAACGGACGAAGTAATTAGGATCAAAATTCAATCACGGAGTAAAAACACTACTACTCGAAAATAAAGATCAAAAGACGCATTTCATTTTCATCTTTCTTTTTTGAAAAACATTAAGTATATGTTGCTACTAGTACTGGTTTGCTTTGCTTGATAGCCGGGTCCGGCGCTGCGGTGGTTATCGGAGCAGCCCGGCTGACCGACAGAAACAAACGACAGAAACCTGCGAACCCCCCCAAATCCGGATCGGCCGGCGGCGGCAGCAGCAGCAGCGATGCCGGAGAAGGCGGTGGACGACGTCATGGAGGCCGCGGTCGGGGCACACTTCAGTGGCCTCCGCATCGAGGCGCTCCGCCTCTCCTCCCCCTCCGCGCCATCCTCCCCTTCCTCCGCCAGGGCCGCCACCGCGGCGCACTCCAACGGCACAGTCTACGCAAACGGGACGGTTTCACCCGCGGCGGCGGCGCCGGAGCTCGCCTCGCCACCCGCTGTCCGGCAGCCGTTCGTCATCGGTAGGTCATTCATTCCAGCGCCGGAGTGGTCTGCCTGCTGACCAGCATCTCCTCATTCAGATGATCCTGATTGTGAGTTGCTGCTTGATTTTGTCAAGGGGTTTCGGGAGGGACGGCGTCGGGGAAGACCACCGTGTGCGACATGATAATACAGCAGCTGCATGACCACCGCGTCGTGCTCGTCAACCAGGTGGGCTCAGTCAGCTGGTCCTGCAATTGGAGTGTTTTTGGTTATAAGAGCTTCACCTGCTACCCTCCGTAGTTTACTGGTCCTGCAATTGGAGTGTTTTTGGTTATAAGAGCTTCACCTGCTACTCTCCGTAGTTTACTGGTCTTGCATAATGTATCAAAGTTCGGGATAGCTACAGATCGTTGACTCGTTGAAGATCGCTAATGGTGAATGGGAATGCTAACAAGTTGATTTATGTGTTCAGTGTTCCTGTTATCTAACTTAGGGAGTTAAAATGGTATTGTCTAGTGAATCTTGACTAGGCTGACTGGTTCTCTAGTAGTGAAAAGGTCATATGGTGACTTCTTAAGAATCAGTTGGCTTCATTTCTTAAGAGCCAGTATAATGTTTTTTGGCATGTCCTTTTCAGGATTCATTCTACCGCGGCCTGACTCCTGAAGAATCTGCGCATGCCCAGGACTATAATTTTGATCACCCTGGTACTTGATTTGCCATCTATATGGAAATGGAAGTAGGCTACATGTGTCCACCTTGAGAGCTTGAACCAACTATTCTTTGTTGAAATGTGAAATTAAGTGTTTTGTTTGTTTGCAGATGCATTTGATACAGAGCAACTCCTGGAGTGTATGGGACAGCTGAAACGTGCGCAACCTGTAAATGTTCCTATATATGATTTCAAAAAGCACCGACGATGTTCTGAAAGCTTCAGGAAGGTAGTGATCACTCTTTGTGATTTAGAGTTCAGGCTTATGGGTCTTTTGATTAAAAATGGGCACACTTTTTCATTGTTGTTTCTAGTGGAAACCATGGACTAACCACATTCCTTTGCAAGTTTACCTAGAGCATTTGCATCTTTATCTTATTCATTATTTTAAGCCCTACGGGTCACTCTGTATTGGATTTAGTTTATGTCCGTATTATTTGGAGTCTGCAACCCATTTTCTAAAAAATGTTGGTATTTCACATGTTAGGTCAATGCATCAGATGTCATCATTTTGGAGGGCATTCTAGTCTTCCATGATCATAGAGTTCGCAATCTGATGGACATGAAAATTTTTGTGGATACAGGTTTCTCCTTCCTCTCACTTCTATATTGTTTCATAAGAACAGTGGTGAATCACGTTTTAATGTTATTAGCTAAAATTTTGTTCACTTCTTTTTGGGGTCCATGATATTCCAAAATAGATGCTGATATTAGGCTTGCTAGACGAATCAGGCGTGATACTGTTGAGAGAGGTAGAGATATTAGCTCAGTGCTTGACCAGGTAGTTCAAATGCTATCTTTAAGCCTGAGTCATGTTTTCTCATATATTAGTGCCATGACTAATATGAAATTCTGTTGGCATGTGTAGTATGGGAGGTTCGTGAAGCCGGCATTTGACGATTTTGTTCTTCCTTCAAAGAAGTATGCTGATGTGATCATTCCACGAGGTGGTGATAACCACGTAGCAGTTGATTTGATTGTTCAACATATCCGGACAAAGCTTGGTCAGCATGACCTGTGCAAAATCTATCCAAACGTTCATGTGGTTCAATCAACTTTCCAGGTAAAGCTAACCTTTTTTCAATCAATCCTGTGGATTTGTACTTTTTTTTTTTTGCTGGATTTCAGAATTCCATTCTCCTTTGTAATGAATTTGACAGATCCGAGGAATGCATACTCTGATTCGTGATAGAGACATCACTACACCTGATTTTGTCTTTTACTCAGATCGGCTGATCCGTTTGGTACTAGTATTCTTTTAGTCTTTACTTCCCTTCTTCGATGGCTTATGAGTTCATTTAACTGATTCGCCATCTGAAATTTACCTTCTTAACCTTAGGTAGTTGAGCATGGTCTGGGGCATTTGCCCTTCACAGAAAAGCAGGTTATTACTCCAACAGGTATTTTGCAAATTTCACCATGTTTCTTGTCTTGATTTAGTTGTTCACCTTCCAAATTAACTTTCCTTCTTGTTCCATCCATGATGTTGGGCTTTCAGGTTTATGCTTCCTAGGAACATCTTCTTAAACTGGCTAGGATATTTTGATCATTTAATTGCTAAATAATCTACCACTGATTCTGAAAAAACTAGCCATCCGAACAAAGACATAAATCCTGAAAGATATGCTGACTGATTGGTTGAAGTGTGGCTTATGACTTATGAGCCACATTCTTATGTTGCTAGCTGACTCACTTATGAGCCACATTCTTATGTTCCATTCTCAGTCTTAAATTGCTTGTAAACTTTGGATCTCCGTTTATCTGAAATGGAAGAAATTTACAGAAATACCATTTGGTACCGCTCTTTTCTTTTAAAAAGAACTTGTTAGATGTATCCATAAGGAATTCAAATAGCTAGTTTGCTGCATATCATCTTATTCCTATTTATTTGGGTTCAGGATCTGTTTATATGGGAGTTGACTTCTGTAAGAAGCTCTGTGGAGTGTCTATTGTGCGGAGGTAAGCCAGGCCAACCTTTAGTAGTTTAGGATGGGCACTCTGAATTTACTACGGCACATAATATATGCTAACCGAGGTTTCACAAGAGTATTTATCATGTGAGTTTTGCATGATGCATTGGCATATAAGATATTTTGATTTCTGTATTTGCCATGCATTAGCGGAGCTCCTGTTTTATCTTGGAACTCATACTTAAGTTTCATACTTCACAATTATGAGTAATTATGGGTCCATCATATCATCCACTGCTGTAGGTTTTATTCCTTTTTTTCTGCGACTCTGTAGGTTTTACTCCTTGCATGGGCAAGCAACCTATAGTGAATTTTGTGTTATTGTTCATCACATGCATCATATACCTACTTTTCTTCCCTTGGATGCATGCATTTTTTTTTTGGCAGTCAATCTTGTGTACTTCTTTTTG
>BCLF01000018.1:503463-535703 GCA_001602275.1 Zoysia japonica
GGCCGCCGCCGCAGGCGTCCGGCCTCGAGGCGTCGACGACGGCGCGCGCGGCCAACAACGCCGCCGCGGCAACGGAGAAGCCCGCCGCCAGCCTGGCGGAGCGGCTGCGGCTGGGGAGACTCCTGGAGGACGGGCTCTCGTATAAGCAGAGCTTCATCGTGCGCTGCTACGAAGTGGGCATCAACAAGACGGCCACCGTCGAGACCATTGCGAACCTCCTCCAGGTACTACATCATGATTTGCTGGTTGGTGGGTGGATTAAAATGCTAACTGCCCTGCTCTTATTCAAGTCGATCAGTGCTGGAAAGTGACAAATCTCAGATCGCTCACGGACTTTCTCTGTCGATGAAGTAAGCGATCGGAGTACTTGAATTAGAGTGTGCTCTGCTTGGTTCAATTCGGCTGCTTAGTTGCTTGCTTGTCCGTTGAGGTTGTTGTCTTCTGAAATGCGGAGTACTCCCTCCGTTACAAAATATAAG
The DNA here is from genome assembly GCA_001602275.1 of Zoysia japonica. Classification (NCBI taxonomy): domain Eukaryota; kingdom Viridiplantae; phylum Streptophyta; class Magnoliopsida; order Poales; family Poaceae; genus Zoysia; species Zoysia japonica. The sequence goes on from BCLF01000018.1 coordinate 503,943, forward strand.
TATTTTTAGATTTAATCAAAATCAAATTTTTATCACTTTGACTATTAATAATAAAAAATTATTAATATTTTATTATACAGAAATTATATTTTTTAATTCATCATGAAATAAACTTTCATAAAAATTATATTTTTATATTAGATTTTATGTAATTTTCTAAATATTATTACTTAAAGTTAGAAGACTTTGACTTTATCTTAAACCTAAAAATACTTATATTTTAGAAAGGAGGTAGTATGTTGTAAGATGGTATCTAGTAATGTTCTTATGGTTCCTAGTAAATTTGGACCAAATTTCATTGTCTATAGGCAACTATAAATCAAGTCAGTTATGAGAAATGTGTGTGTGAGAGAGAAATTCCGAACATGCTTGCTATGGCATTCACAAATTGTATGTCATCCTGGTTTCGAATACAAATAAAAAAACAGTGTCATTGCGAATGTAAAAGGAATACAATTAGAAGTACACTATTATATTTTTTTCTAGTATCATTTCTTTATGTTAGCACCCTTGTAAATACAGGAGGTAGGATGCAACCATGCACAGAGTGTTGGATTCTCAATCGATGGTTTTGCCACTACCACAACAATGAGAAAACTTGGGCTTATTTGGGTGACCAATCGAATCCACATTGAGATCTACAAGTAACCAGCTTGGTAAATTTTCATGTTTACATTGATCTTCTGTTTCCACCCTTGTTATATATAATCCTGACTGGTTGCTATGTTGCTTTAGGGGTGATGTTGAGATTGAAACGTGGTGCCAAGAAGATGGAAGGATTGGTACTCGTCGTGATTCGATTCTTAAGGACTTAGCTAATAGTGAAGTTATCGGCAGGGCTACTAGGTAATTTCTGTTCAAATAAAGCATTTAACTTTCCACAATATCTTATTCTGTTAAACCCTAGACTATATACTCCATCCGTCCTAAAATAAGTGTCATTTTAGATTTTCAAACTTCTCCCTTTGACCATTCGTTTAAAAAATTATTTATTTTATTGTGGACCGATTCATTATTAAAAGTACTTTAAGCTTGACTTATTTATTTTTTGTATTTTTTAAAAAAAGTTTAATAAAACGAATGGTCAAACGTCGATTTTAAAAAGTCAAAAACGTTACTTCTTTTGGGACGAAAGGAGTATATAACAGGGTGGGAGCTCTTTGCCTCGGAGCCTTTGCCCTGCCCATCCAGCCGCCACTTCTCTCTCTCTCTCTCTCTCTCTTACCCAGGAGCACATGGCGCACAGGGGGCGCATCGGTGGATCAGCGATGAGGCTGGCTTCTCAACTCTGCTCCCACTTCCGCGCTCGTGTCGCATGCGCTTCAGCGGCTAAGTCGCGCCTACACGGCCGCTCCTGAGGACATAAAAAAGGACAGCTAATCATGGCTATCTGAGCTTGATTTTTCTATCCTGTTAAAAACTTCATCCACACTTGTTAGTTAAGGCGGTGTATACCCTTAATCCAATGGTGTCAATTGTCAAAATATGTAGACATTCCCATACCTAGCCCTCTGGTTCCACCCACTATATGTTTGTTTTGTTGACCTGCAAATGAGAACAACATTCATTCTGGAAGGATTTAATCCAATGAGGCTTTATTAGTGAACCAAATTGTTACAGAACTGGAGCTTAGTATTGAGCTCGTCTGTTTCATTCTATGTTTTCTTTTAATACAAAACCGTATTATCCATTATGTTTGTACAGAACTAGTAATATTATCTTGTCGCTTGTTTGTCCAGCAAGTGGGTCATGATGAACCAAAACACACGCAGACTTCAGTGAGTCAGTGACGAAGTAAGGGATGAGGTTTTTGTACATTGTCCAAAGCCTCAAAGGTAAAGTGACTGTTTAGTTCAAAGATTCTGCATATACATGAATCTTGGATAGATACTAGCCTGAATAACCTGAAAATTTTTACTTGGACCAGTATCACATAGTTATTTACATATTGTCACTATAATCTCAGACGATACTCCTAGTATGGTAGTCATAAGAGTTGTAACCAATTGTCATTGTGCAGGTTAGCATTCCCAGAAGAAAATAATGGCAGTTTGAAGAATATTCCAATTCTTTCAGACCCTGCACAATACTCGAGACTAGGGATAGTGGTTACTTCTCTCCTTCATTAGTAATCCAGCTCTTATTGCTGCACATCAGCAATGACAATGCTGACAGACTTAAATTTCTGAAATGCAGGCTGCAGCCAAGAAGAGCTGATTTGGACATGAACCAGCATGTCAATAATGTTACTTACCTTGGTTGGGTCCTTGAAGTAAGCTTCCACCATTTCTTCCTTATTGCTAATCTTGCTTTCAAACTTAGATTTGTTCAGGGACAAAAATTGTGGTGACTCACATTTTAAGTATTACCTTATAGTTTTCCAACTTAAAGATGGAGATTTTCATACTTATTGATTTGTGATGGTTTCTCATGGTATTTTCTTCTTCCAAATTACAGAGCATACCTCAAGATATAATTGATACACATGAGCTGCAAACAATCACTCTTGACCTAGAAGAGAATGCCAACATGATGACATAGTTGACTCACTTACATAGAGGAAGGAGAGGACAAAATTATGAATGTTTCTGCTTCTACAGCACCGCACAAAGAACACCAGCAACAGTTCCTGCACCGCTTGAGATTCACTGGAAGTGGGGATGAGATTAACCGCGGGTGCACTGTGTGGAGGAAGCTAGCTAAGATAAACTTGTTTTAGTCATTGCCCCTATATCATGCTCTCTCCTTTGTTTCACCATTTAGCCACTGTACGTCTGTACCACAATTTTGTTATGAACTATTAGCCCCTTCGAACATACTCTTTCTGTCTTATTTTATAAGTCATTTTGGATGTGAGCACAAGAATTAAGAAGAGTGGAAAAGTGGAATGCACATAAAATGAGGAGAGATAGAGATAAAGATGAGAAGTATTGGGAGGAGATAAAGTTGCTTCGAAAATTGAGAACCACTTATAATTTAGAAAAAACTAGTGGAGTCTAGAATGACTTATAATTTGAGACCATTGTTGGATGTCAGCTACAGTTAAATCTATTGTCCATATTGTACTGACTATGGTTATTATGCAATGAACTTTGTCCCGCAACTCTAATTTTGTGTCCACGAGATGCAAATGGAAGGCAATATTATCCTTTTACATGTTGCTTCACAAAAAATTTAGCATCCAGTTTCATCCATTTCTTGGCTCTGGCAGTGATAATTATGAAGCCATGAAGAATAGCTAGATGCTGCTGTTTTAAGGTTGTCCCGGGGATAGTTGATGATGGAGACCTGTGAGGGTTGGTTCCTGATCTTTCGCCAGGGATAACTTGCTTGGGGTAGAAGATGATGTTCATGTTTTCACTTGGTTTTAGCATTTTGAAAACCAACCGGTTTAGATGTTTTAACTTTGGATGGCATTCGTCCTACAAACAATCGAAGAACCAACATAAAATAGAATGAGCATTGAATTGCTAGATAAATATGGGTATTTTTAACTGAAATCATTATAAAATGCAGTTCCTAAATGTAACATCTCAGATTTTTCAAATTAATCGAAGTGTCAGTTATCCCGAAATTAATTCTGTGCGACTTCAAAATTTCTTTTTAATTTTTCAGATGCCAGAATAATTTAACCCACAGACTTTTATTGAACTAAGATTAATTATTCTGCTCTAATTTTTAATTAACCTTTTTTTTATAAATAACTCTCGTCTTTATTCTCTCCCATCACACCTCTCCATTTTTCTCTTTCCTTTCCCTCTTCCAGAAAAATCAGCAAGCTCCACCTGCGCCTGCTCCGAGTCCCGCGCCGACGCCGCTCTGCCGCTCGTCGCCCGCCGCGTCGCCTGTCGCCGTCACGCTCCAGAACCCGCCTGGATCCCCGTCGCTGGTCAACCGCTCCGTCGGCCGCTACGCGTCGGCTGCTTCCGCGTCCCGTCGCCCGTCGCGCTGCTGGAGACCATGCGTCGACGCCCGCTTCGTCTCCGCTAGCCCGATTCCCGCGTCGCGCCGTCAACCGTTCGCACCGTCGCCTGCGCTCGTCATCGCGTCATCGACACCGCTCCCGTTCGCCGCTCCAGCGCCTCCGTTCCAGTCATCCATCGCCGTCACCGCTAGCCTCGTCCCCCGCGCCTCTCCGCGTGTTGACCTCGCCGCGCGTCACCGTCCGCTGACTCTGGTTTCGGATTTTCAGTACTCCGGTTTCCAGTACGCGATCTCCGATTTTCATCTCCCACTTCAGTGCGCCATCTCCATCTCCGATTTCCCAGTTGTGTGGTGAGAAAATTTTTATCTCTCAAATCCCCTTTTCTTACTCGATAGATTGATGAATTAGTTATTAATCAATTTGTGGTTAATCTAATTTCTCATGGTCTAAATTTTCTAAGATTTTTTGAGAACTCTGTCTGATCTCAGATGATTTTCAAAATTATGCTATTAAATTGTCTTATCGAGAATGTCGCGTAGAATTTTTCGAAAAACGTTCTGAGCACGTTTAGACTAGTAGTTTAAATTTAGATGTAATTACCGAATTTAATTGTCACGTACCTAGTGTATGGCTTTGTTCGTATTGTGCCTAGCCGGTGATCTCGAGAAGGAGTACCGAGCCCGCTCAGTTCGACAACTCAGATCTTGACTACAATTCCGAGCTGTCAGGCAAGCCGCGTTCTTTGATCATTTTTGTACCCAGTATTTTAAACTGCAATGTTTTATTTGTAACTTTAATTTGTATGTCAATTGTTTTAAAATATACTAGCAATATTTCTAAGCCGTGTCTATTTATTGTTCTACAAATATGAGCCCTATGATTGCTTTAGAATAATTATTTTATTTTTATGTTTAGCAATGCTTAGTCGCATTTATTTTTATCTCACACCTATCACTATAAAAATGGAATTTGTGTTAAATGATTTTGAACTGTGATTAAAATGTGTGAGTTTTGCAAATAACTATATATAACTATTTAGCGAGGACAGGATGGAGTACGAGTAGCTAGGGGACTTTTGGGAAGTCCATGTGGGCGTACCTGTGACAGGTACACCGAAAAGATCTAGGCTGAGATTTTTCTGTGAGATTTGTTGGTTGTTGGCGTTGAGGTTAAAGAGAGTGCCTGCCTTAGCAATTAAAGATCAAGTCCTTCGAGTCTTGTACGCTCAGTTGGCAACTATGCACACCACATTACCCTGTATATACAGTGGCTTGATCTTAAAGCTTGCCGAGACTAGTTGTTTATCTGTGGGTTAGCGGTGTTGTGTTAGTGTGATGTAGAGCTATGACTCGCCACGTAAGATCGAGATACCTTACTTGATCAGTGGTAGGCTCTTTACAGCTTTAGAATTCTATTGCGTAGCCATTTGAGATCCCTTTTCTGGAAGATGGATAACGTCAGTTAAAGCTTGTGAACGGGTCTTGTGTGTTAGTCGGACTATGACGGTAGTTTTCGATGATACTTCTCATAGGTCTACGTGCAAGAGTTACAGTCAATGCGCATTGTCACATCTTTTTAGAAGGACACCCCCTGAGTTGTGCTCTTCGTTGAATATTTTGTTTTATTTTCTCTTTTTCTATTTCAAAATATTTTGGACTCCGGCCTTTGAGCTATGACTGAGTGTGGAGATTACACCGACATTTAAAATGAACCTCCGTTCGGGATAACGGAGATCCTTGCGGGGCAAGATAATAAAATTTGACAATTTTAAAATAAAGTTTTCTTGCATCTTTAAAGTAAAATAAAATGTTTTAAACTTGCATTTAGCACTTGAGCCAGCCTTTACCTTTGAAACCATTTGCATGCATACATTGTTGCTAGATAGTACACGGTTTGCTGAGTATTCGTACTCACGGCTTTCTAATTTGTTGTTTTCAGAGGATACTCTCAGCTTTGACTACGACTACGTCTTCGACGAACTATGAAGTCAGCTCCTGCGCTCAAGCTAGCCTGTGTGGAGGAGGTTCGCTACCGCTGTCATGATAATGCTTTCGTTGCTGCATTCTATGGATTTCTCAATAGTGATCTTTCTGCTCTGAAATGTTTTCGGCCTGCGCGCCGATGGACCTCTTTGGAAGATTATATTCTAATAAATTTGCTTTGACTTGTCATTTTCTATTCTTATTTTTTGTTTAATACTTCTGTTATAGTTTCTTGATTGATCATTTGTGATGTCATGTTTGCCAACCTCTTAAGATTGATAAGGTCACAAAAAATCAGAACTTATCGAAAGGTAAGAAGAAACCCGATCGTTACACTAAAAACAACTAAATGAGCAATGTATCAAACACATGTGTTGCAAATAGGAATGGCTAGCTGTAATTAACAAAACCCAGACTGTTCTGGCGGCTTCTAGGAGGAATAAGTACATGAAAGTTCAAGCACTGGTATGCTCGGCTTATGTTCTAACCCTGGGATGCATCTTTAGTGCATTCAACTTGATACATACTCCTTCTACTTCTAAATTGTTGTTGTCATTGACTCCTAACACCAACATTGACTATTCGTGTTATTTAAAAAAATTAATTCAAATATGTAAAATTATAAGTTGTGATTCAAATAACTTTAATGGTAAATTAAACTATAGCAAAATATATTATATTCATCAAAACTTTTTTTGAACAAGACAAATAGTCAAAGTTATGTTACAAGTCAATAGCGACAACAATTTAGGAAGGGTAGGAAGGGAGGGATTAACTATCTAGCCAAAATAGAGTGATATGAAAGAAATATCACAAAAATAGTAGATTTTGCGGTAACTGGAATAGAAGCTCACAGAATACAATGACTATTGTCTTATAATATCCAATTTTTAAAGAAAGAAGTTGCGAGACAGTAACACAGGCAGTATTGAGTTCAATCCTAAGGATACTACAACAAAGGAGTACAAGTTCACAGCAGAACATGATAGCCTCCTACAGCATGAGGCTGTGATACAATCAAAGATCATATCACCATTTTTTGGCATATGTTGTGGGTGACCTGGCAAGTCGGAATGGGGATAATGGTTCTTGACACTCAGCTGCCAACAACACATTTAAGATATTAAGGAAACCAACCCAACATACTCCGATGCTACTTCCCCTCTAGTTATTGTATCGATGGCAAAGAGTTCTGGGTACTTCTGGAGTAGCGGCAACAGTTTGCACCATGGCCTGCTGTTGGTCTCAGTTGATGAGCCTTCCTCCGGTGTCAGGTACTTCGAGACGTCATTTAGGCACCAAGTCTTACCAAAGCGTTCAAGAAGCTGTAGATACCATGGCAGAAGTTAATACACTCATCAAATGAAAATAATATATGATCGTAGTTCTGTAACAAAAGTCCTAATGATCACACTTGAATTGTACAAGACATGAAGACAAGGGCAAGGATTGAATCTAGTAAACCGTGTTGCCATTTATCATATGATAATCAATAGTCAACAATAGTATAATTAAAGCGGAAAGTCACAACTAAAGAACCTTAGCCCATTGTTGCGTGTTAAAGATATGAAATTAAATTGGTGCTGTTCCCATATGAAATGGTTAGATGATTTTATCAATTCAAAAAACTAGGCACAATGAATATTCTTGCATGGCAAACCTCTGAGTGGAGCTTCATCAAAGGAACCCATTCTCCAGGGCTACAAAGATCAGATATGAGAGTCGCAATTGATGATACAACATTTTTCTTAGATATGAGAGTTGCAATGGATGATACAGCATCTTTCTCTTCTTTCGAAAGGAACTGTTGATTGTCATTGTTGTGCCCTGAATTGTCTGTATTGATGATAAGAAAAGTTAGTTACTGGCAACTCTGAATTTTACTAATTTTGATGAGTACATATAATGCTAAAAACAGACAAATAAGCAAAGCTATCAGTGTAAAGGTAGTTCAAAACTCATTGGTGTAAAGTTAGTTCAAAACTTGATTCATTATATAACCAATTCAAAGCAAATATAAAGGTTCCATCACTCTTTAATTTAATTACTAGTTCTTTTTAAAAATCAGTAATTGAATATTAAACCAACACATAGTAGCATTTTTTCCCTTTTGCAATGACCTAAAATAAAGCAATTGTAATGCATCATAGTAGGACATATATCGATGAGATTTCACAAAAAAGATGTGCAAGTACAATATAACAGGCAGGATTGGACTTCAGTTACTTTGATATTTTTTTAAGTATCCATCCTTACGAGATACATTCAGTCTATGAGGACAACACGATATGTATGTTATGGTAGATGCTAATAATGCATGAAAATAGGAGGAAAAAGGAACGAGCTTAAGTGTAGAGATAGCTTGCCATGTTCACCAGATGCTCCATTTGAATCAGCAAGAATGGCACTGCTCTTAGAGATGCTCGATTCTCCACCTCCAAAAGATTTCTTGTTTTGCTGCTTCAACTTCCCTTGCATTCTTGGACTGATTTTCTTCCCTTTGCCACTGTTCTTACCATGCTGAAGATGGACTTGTGATGGAGTAGAGCGCTGAGCAGTAATAATGGTAGCATGGATAGAGCAGGCTGGTAGAAGAAAGTAGATTTTTGCGCCTTGGATCACAATGAGGTCCTGGGAATTCAATTTTACTGGATCGCTACCAGGACGGTAAGTGACCCCTTGTATCTTGCATCCATTTATGCCAAGGACTTCAAGGGCGAAATGGTGGTGCTCAAAATCATAGAATATGCGTGCATGATGATGGGAAATTCTCTTGGTTATTCCACCAAAGCTAGAAAGATCCAGGTCAACCTTACAACTTTCAGAGTTACGTCCCAAAATGATTGAATAATTTCGCACCATGTAAAAAGAATTTTCACCCTGAAGCTTGGCAAAACCAGCCTCTTGATAGCTAACAGGTACCATCACATAATTCTGATCTGCCATCACCACACTTCCTGGTAATAGAAGAACACAAGATACAGATGCCCTTCAATTTCTTCTACAAAGAAGATGGGAAATTCATTGATACAATAAAAAAGAAAAGGGTTCAGAAAGACAAATAGCTACTAGTGGAGAAGTCAGTGGGAGGCTAGGAGCTATACCAGCTTAGCATTTTATTCTTACTTTCAAATCTGTCTACAGAGACATAGGGATAAGGGAATGCGCATAAAGCTTTTTCATTATCAGAGTTGCAAAATATAGATAAATTAAAAATCTAGAATTCTATTAATAATATTGATAAAGACTTATAGATATGATTTGGATGAACATAAGTTGCATTCTCTATTCATATAAGATTACTAGTACAATTGGCTAGTGTATCTATCTAACTATAACACTGTTTTGCTTGTAGCTCCAGGTCAGGGGACGCATGTTACCAAGCACGACCATGATACCAAATTGCAATGGTGTGTATAGCAACCTTGAAAATGGCAAATGATGAATGTGTTACAAAACCAGCCATGAATAAAGATACCAAATTGCAATGGTGTGTGTGCACTGTATAGCAACCTTTAAAATGGCAAATGATGAATGTGTTTCAAGACTAGCCATAGATAAAAGATCGTAGGCACGTGGGAACTACTTATCATGGGAAACAACCAGAAAGAGCCTTCTGGAAAAGGAAATGTTGTTGTCATATCCAAGTGGGTCATTGGTTCACATGAATCTAATTATAGATTGTGATGCCCACAGAATAACCTTGCCTTTTATGGAGAAACAAAAGAATATGAGTAAAATATAATGTGTGGATCAATAAAACATAAACGATGTGCACTATGTTCTATGAAATTCAATGCATTTGAAGGGAGCGGGTTGACTCAGGGACAACCAGTTGTTGACTTGTGGTCGCTCTGTTTCTTAAATTCTAGCATACTCAAATTTCAAGCCATATATCTTAGAAACTTAAACATTATTAACCCACATCATCACCGACATGAAACAAAAAAAGGAGCATTGTGACATTAGTTCTACTGTGGGTTCAAATGTGGAAATAATTTTTGAAAAAATAACACATACAAAACCTAGCTTGCAGAGGCAATATCCTTCTTGTCTTAATTGTTCATCACACCCCCCCCCCCTTTGAATGAAGGGGACACCCAGTACGGCAACTGGTTGATCAAAGTAGAAAAGAAGCTTTCGAATCACAAACACAATGCTGCACACTCACTGCCACCTTAGATAGCAACACAATTAATATATTGCAAATGCTAAACTCTGTGTTTACAAAAAGTATCGATACTCGGTTCACATGATATATCTTAATGTATCACAGATCCTAAGAGATCTAAATCTTTGATCCACAGATCCGCCTACAATTCTTATAGAACCACGCCGACTTTGTTCCTTACAATTCATAAAACAAATCAAACCATAACTTTTTTTAGATTCGCATCGACCCTATTTCACATAGATCAAAAAACAAAATAAACAATCTGAGAGGACTAGAGAAACAAACCCTCGACTAGCAACAACAGCGCAACTAAGCTCGTGAATCCAGAGAAGAACACCACGATCATGGGCTATTGGCTGGGACAAGTCACTAGAGGCGGCGGCGGTGGCGGAGGCAAGGAGGTGCAAGAAAAAGGCGAGAGGGGCCTTCCTCTAACCTATCTCAAACCCTTGATTAGCTTTTTGACTCCTTAACACTCCCGTCTTATCCTTCTTATTTCTCTTGCCTTTTATGTTTCAAAAAAGATTGGTGTATTTTTACTTTACTCTAAAAATACCAAAAATCAAAGACACGTCAACATGGCTCACATAGTTCACGATGTTTAACCATCTTGTCATCTTCTTTCTTAAGATTTGGCCACCAACCTCATGCTCTTTGCGATCTCTAGCGAGACGCCCCGCCCTCCTCCATCTCTAATGCCTGCCTTTGGATCTACTTCCATTAGCTAATGCTTTGGCATCATCATCATCGCCCCATAGCCCCCGAGGCCACCCTAGCCCGGGAGCACTCTAAGAAGCACCGCATCCCTAAATCCGAATAACCCAAATCCTCCAAAATCTTTAAGATGAACTCTAATTCAGTAGCAACCATGGGCCAAGATACAATGGTGGAAAGGTGGTGGCTCGAACGTGATTGCATGACGAAGATGACCAGCAAATAATTAGATCAAAACTGAAGGCTAATTGGGACAAAACTCTATAGGAAAATTACATATATAGTTTAGTCAATTTTTTTAACATAACAATTAGACTAACTTTTATAGTTGTATAGTCTTGTCTCACAAAACCACCAGTCTTTTGGGTTGCCATTTAAACCTGGATTTATGGTCATATTGTTTCACAAAATCATTTTCATAAACTATAAAAAAACATGATTTTTATGATATTTACTCTAAAGAATTATATCATATTTAGTACGTAAAATTTATACTTTAAACTAAATTTAGTGGTGTGAAATAGGAAAAAAATGCACACCAATATATTATGTCAAACTGAATAGTTTGCAGGGGTAAGTCGCGTGTTAAAATTTTATTCATGGTCGAAATAATAAAATGTATTGCAATTAACTTTTTGTTCCAAGAAACTAGCCGCCTGCTTTTCTCCTTCCTGTCGTCTCCCCGACTACCCCGCCGCCAGACACGGCAACTCTCTTCCAGGGCAGCACCACAGCAGCACACAAGGACGGCGGAGGCAGGCACCTAGCAGGTGGTTCGGTCTTGTGCAGCCAGAGCTTCCTCCTCCAGGTTAGAGCCGAGCTCTCCGCCGCAATCCTCCTCTCGAGCATCCTCCTTCTTTTGTACTAACATTTAGGCTGGATGTAGCGGGGATGGTTCGATCCCTGTGCGGAGGCGGGGGAGGGGACTGGACCGGGAGATTTCTTCCCAATAGGGGATGGGGAGGGGGAGGGGAACTTAACTTTTCTTCATTCCTGGACTCGAAAGTGGCAGGCAGCGACGGCACCAGTGCCGGGCAGCTGTTTCTGATGACCTGGGGGGCCGGCGGAGCTTCCTGAGGAGAGGGAAGGAGGGGTTTCTCTCCGCTGGCGTTAGCTTGGGAGACTGCCCTAGGTCGCCTTATTGCTCGGTCCGCCTCTGCAACATTGCAAATCGCATGTTCCTTTTTCCATTTAGCTTGCTGCTGTTTATATGTTTTGCACGGCACCCTGGTATCCTGCTAATCTTTTTTTCTTTTTAGGACGTTGCCTGCTAAGTGCTAATCTATCCAAGATCAACCCACCCCAAGGAACAAGCGAGTTCATCATCAAAGACTATTGGGTTGAATTAAACGCTGACATATCAAGTTGATTCTGCCCTGTCAAAGAGTGATGGGAAAGAAGGTGAAGGCCAAGAATGCGCGGAAACCACAGAACCGGGAGCGGCAAGCCGCATCTTCAGACCCTGGATCTGGTGATGCAGCATCGCAGGATGCAAGCTACTCAACGGAAGAAGCTGCTGTGTCAACTAGTGGCAGGGAGCAGTGTGGCCACTACACCCATGACAATGCTCACTTGGACAAGATCCTACTGGATATATTGTCTTCCAAGCATTTTGCGTCGTGTGAGCATTGCCGTGACAATGCCCCAAGAAAGAAAGGAGGTAAGGAGAAAGGTGGTAAGCAGCAGAAGAAGAAAGGAGGTGGCTCGAAAGGGACTGCCAAGGCACAATGTAAGGTGGAGAAGAGTGGCCTGTGGGTTTGCTTGGACTGTGGTCGGCAGTTTTGTGGTGGTGAAGGGGCTGATATAAAGCCATACGGCCATGCCAGAAGGCATGCCAAGCAAGAACGGCATTGGTGGGCTGCAAAGTATGACGACCCAACGGTTGCATATTGTTTGTCATGTGAAAAGGAGGTGTCAGTCAAGATGCCCAAACTAAAAACAGTTGTGGAAGTGGCAGTAGATGATACGATGGTTGGTGCAGAGGATAGCGATGCGTCAGGTTTTGCTAATTGCCATGGCAATGTTATTAAAGGGCTTCCAAATCTTGGGAACACATGTTTCTTCAATTCAGTCATGCAGAGTCTCCTCGCGCTTGATGGGATGCGCAGGAGAATGTTAGGATCAGATGTTCCCACAGGACCCCTTTTTATGTCTCTGAAGAAGCTCTTTGTGGAGACCAGTGCTTCAAATGATACAGGAGGTGCACTTAACCCAAAGAACCTATTCTCAAGTATTTGCTCAAAATACCCACAATTCAGGGGCTACCAGATGCAGGATAGCCATGAATTATTCCGCTGTTTGCTTGATGGGTTACGCACGGAGGAAACAGAAGCACGGAAGTTAGTGGAAGATGCTTCTGATGCAGGTATTCCAACAATTGTTGACTCCATCTTTGCGGGTCAGCTGTCTAGTACTGTGTCCAGCATTGAATGCTCTCACAGTTCAGTTAAACATGACCAGTTCCTTGATCTCTCACTACCAGTTCCATCAAAGAGGCCTCCTGCCAAGGGTGCTGCATCGCCACCAGCAAAGAGGACCAAACAGTCCTTACGAGATAGGAACAAAAGTCATAGATACGGGAAAGTTCCTGCTCGATCATCTCCTACTGTAGAAGAAAATAATGAAAAGATTCAAACAGTTGCTGAGTGCAAAGATTCACGAGCACATGGTTCAGAATCAGGACAGGTGGTCAGCGAGAAAGAACCTGAGCCCTCTGAATGTAGCGAGTCATGTGCTTCTGTGTCTAACAAAAAGCCGGAGGTCACTTCAAATATGGAGAATGACATGAGTTGGTTGGATTATGTTGCCGATTCAAGTGAAACAAAGTCTGAGATTCTTGATTCTGCAGATTCTATTGAAGCAGGACAGATTGGGGAAAGTAAAACTGTCATACTTGACTCATTTCACCCTCAAGATGATTCCTTAACTAAGGAGCAGATCCTGGGTTCCGAGCATGCTGGTGAGAACGCTGTTGATGATGCCACCTCTTTACCGCCTGTTATCTTGCTTCCTTACAATGACTGTGGTAGTGCTGCCAAAGAATTTAATGGAACTGAAGAAAATTCAGAGACAGAATATGCAGAACCTCCTCCAGCTGTATCTCCAGTGACACAAAATAACACCCAACCTGCATCTGTCAGTGATGTGGAGCAAGATGACTTTGTTGGCCTTGGTGATATGTTCAATGAGCCTGAAGTTACTTCTGAATCCAATAAAGGAACTGGCAAGGTAGAAGATATTGATGTGATGGCTTGGAGTAGCAACAGCGCTGATGATGAGGTAGATGATAGTAATGCCCCTGCATCAGTTGAGGGTTGCTTAGCTTTGTATACTGAGCCAGAACTATTATCTGAACCATGGCATTGTGAACACTGTACTAATGCGGCACATGCAAAAACTAATGAAGCAAAAAATGGCGTAGAGCTGATGGAAATTGCCAGTGAAAGAAAGGGCAATGAGGCAATGTTGGCAGATGGTGATGAAAGACAAGATGGTGAGAAGTTGGTCCTGAGCTGCAGAAAAAAAGAGGATATTGATCAGATTATGACTATGGACGGTTGCTCTGACAATGTACATCCTGATATGCAGTTCACAAAGGGTGAATGTGCAAACCCTTTTTTGGCTGACCTTGAACAGACCAGCAATGGTAATTTTGCAGAGATCGGAAATGCAAATGCACGGGAAACAGGGGTGGTGTTCAGTGTCAATAAAGTTGAACAATCAATCTGCAAAACATGCCAACAGGAACATTGTCCAGATGTTAAAAGCGCAGTGGAGCTAACATCTTTCAGTAATAAACTTCATGATTCAGTTATGCAGCAAATTGATGAACATAATGTGGTTAAGACCGCTGAAACATTAAGTGTGCCAGTTAGTTCAGGTGATAATGACTCAGTTTCTTGCAGTGCAACTAATACTGTGGAATTTGAATGTGGTGGTGTTGCAACTGTTGCCAGAGAAGAAGTGATTAGAAGCCTTCCATCTGATGCACAAAGAATCTTGCCATCATTAAAGGATAGTGAAGATGCCAACACAAAGAATCAGGACAGGAGGAAGCGAATGAAGATGGTTGGTAAGGCACATCAAGTGCAAGATAACCAAACTGAAAAGAAAGAGAACAAAACAAAGGTTTTTAGAGCTGCAAAGAGAAGAATTCTTATAAGCAAGGCTCCACCTGCATTGACAATTAACTTGAACAGATTCAGTCAGGACTCGAATGGTCGGTTTAAGAAACTGAAAGGGCATGTGCGCTTTAAGGAGATTCTTGATATACAGCCATTCATGGATCCTAGGTACTGAATTTTAACTACTGAAAGCATGTTTATTTTACTTTTTTTTCAATCTAACAGTTTTTTGTAGCTGCACATTACAGCACTAGTTTACTCCTACTTGCAATATGGAGAACCGACCATCTGTCTATGTTACTCATTGGTCATGCCATATTTTACTGCAGCCTCCTCTGTTATTGTTTTAACTATTAAACCTTTTGTTATTTATATTAATATTAAAAAAAATTCAACCAACCTAGGATAGGTGGCTTTAATCAATGTCAAAGAATATTTGAAGCACCCACCTGCCTTAATCAACTATTCTTCACCCTAGGCGATGAGTCTTATTCTTCACCTAGTAGTTTTTACTAAATAAAAACAGGAGTAAATTACAGAATAAATTAGTTGAAGCAACCATTTTACCAATTTCCCTGATTTCCAACATATTCTGTCTTTTGAAAGTAACCTCAGCTTATATGGTGCAACTCATGTCCAATGAGCTGCACCATTGGTTGCATTGACAAGTATGTGAGTCTAATTGTATGTCTACACGGTGAAGAGAAGAAAATGAATTTCATGTTCTAGCTTCCAGTCCCTGATCAACTGAAACAAGTGTCCACATTCATACTCTTTTGGGTTGGCCTAAATTGGATCAGAATACTAACTGCTTAGGCAATTCAAACTTCACGAAGAACTCAAATTGGACTGAAGCAGTGTAGCTGTGTTTGAGGGGTGCACTATTGAATATCATTTGTCAGTGTCCTAAGCATTCGAAACACTATGATGCACTTGAGCTTATCATGTGATTAGATTTGTATGATACATAACTTGCTACATTTTTGTCGCACGAGGGGTATTTTGTGTATAAATATTGTAAGTTGATGCCTTGTTAATCAGGCTGATAAATTGTTTTGAATGATTAAGTTAATTGATTAGTAGCCCATCTTATTTGCATCATCTGTTGGTATCTTGGGTTTTACTGTTCTTCACCTTTTTTGGGGAATTACTGTTCTTTACCTTGACTATCTTCACTTGTTATAGTTTCTATATTACAGAAGTTTGTGCTTTGAAATTGTAGCCCTTGTATTTGTAATTATGATCAGGAAGAGGTTCTGACAGCTTTAAAATTTTGTTTGGTCAACTCATAACTGGTTCATGTAATGTGCAGGTCTAAGGAGAATGACAGCACCATGTATCGTCTGGTTGGTGTTGTTGAGCACATGGGAAGCATGACAGGGGGTCACTATATTGCCTATGTGAGAGCTTGCAATGTTGGGGGTCGGCAGCAGCAGAGAAGTGCCACTAAATCCTGGTTTTACGCAAGTGATGGACATGTCAGAGAAGCCTGTTTAGAGGAAGTTCTTAACTGTGAAGCGTACCTGCTTTTTTACGAAAGGGTGGGAGGATAAGACATCTGACAATCTGCTCATCTCTCGGTCATGTATGAGGCCAAAGGGATAAAGCAAGAGGTGGGAATCTTCATATGACACAGGCCTAATGAAGCTACACATTCCTGGTGGCATTAATATCTTTTGTTTGCTTGGTCGAAGATATTTTCATCGGTGGACTTGAACAGGTCATCTGTTCATACTTCATAGAGCCATTTTTTGTGTTTTGGGAACATAGTTGGAGATTGGTTGGAAACTGAGGAACAGTTGAGACATGCCTTGGCACGGCTTGGCTGAACAGTTGGTCAGCCTAGTGCATTCCTTTGTTAAAGCGGTTGAGGTTGCTGCCCCTAGATTTTGCATGTTGGGGGTGCATCATACTTGCGGTGGTTCTTACATCATACGAAGTTGTTTACATCTCTCTCTTTTTTTTGGCGACTGTTGTTTACAGCCTCATTGGCCGGACATAATTGTACTTGGGAGTTCTTTTTCTTTTCACACTTCACGTTACTTTTTTTTTTTTTTTTGAAAGTTCAGTTCCCGTATTGACTCGGTGGCAGTGCTGCCACGTTGGAACGCATCTGATTGGCGAGTTGCGCACTGCTTGACAGGTTTTCAGCTTGGCCACGCAAAGTGGGTTATTATTGAGGCAGATACCGTAAAGAACTGTCTGTTGCCGTTGGCTGTAACCACGTTCAGAAGCTGTGTTCCCTACTCTCCGTGTTGCAACGTGATCGCTGCAAATTAGGTCTTTTGGTAGAGCTGTGATTCTTCGGATTAACTCTCGATTCTTCTTTTTGATTTTTTGAATTCATTTTTTATTCACCAAACAAAAACAGGCCACATTCAGAGACGGCCTGAGAGGAGAGTGCACTGCTACCGCACGCGGCGCGTACCGGTCGGCACGTCCCCATTCACCTGCGTCCATCACGACGAAGGGGGCAGGGGCAGGGGCAACGGCGGCACACGACCGCAGCACACGGTCAGTCAGCCGTCGCCGCCGTCCCGAGTCCTGACGCGGCGACGCCGCAACAAGTCCGCGCCGCGCGGTGGAAAACGCGACTCGGCCGGCCGAGCGACCGCGCGCGCGGACGGGGCGCCAAATGCTCGCTTCCGCGCGCTTACTACGCTTCCGAAACAAGAGTCCGCGCGGCTGGCTGGCTGCAGCGGCCAGGTAAACCATCACCGCTCGCGCGAGGCAGTATAAGCTCGGAGGTCGCTGCAACTGCCCACCTGGCAAAGCCCGAGCAGGCAGGAGGTTAGCTTGCGGCCACCCTACACTGGCTGGCGTTGCGACTTTCGAGGGATGGAGATGCTGGGGCCGGGGCCGCTGCCGCGGCGCGGCGTGACGCTGGCCGAGCAGCTCGCCGCGCGGTCCAACCTCCGGGACCTCCTCAAGCTCCGCGAAGACGACGAGGGCGACGGCGGCGGGCTCGCCGCGGCGGGGAGGCGCCGCACGCTCCTCGACGTGATCGGCCGCACGGACGACGACCGCGCTCCCGCCACCGCGGGCGGTGACACCCTCCCCGCGGCAGGGGGTACCGCGGCGAGCGCGCAGGGGGAGCGAGTGTCACTGATGGCGCTGCTGGAGCGGACGGAGCAGCAGTGGACGGCCTGCGCCGCCGGCGGCGGCGGGCACTGGAAGATGCTCGTGGATGTGGGAGAGGAGGAGGAGGCGGAGGAGGCGAAGGAGGAGGGCGGCAGCGTGGGAGGGCGGTGCTGCGTGTGCGTGGCGCGGGGCAAGGGCGCGGCCTTCATCCCCTGCGGCCACACCTTCTGCCGCGCCTGCGCCCGCGAGCTCCGCGCCGGCCGCGGCCGCTGCCCGCTCTGCAACGCCGCCATCCGCGAGGTCCTCGACCTCTTCTGACCGCATTGCTCGGGCGGTTCTCTCGTCTCTGCAAGAACCGGCGGTCTGTCCCACCATCTTCGCATCGGTTGGCCTCGCGCTGCTCGTCCAATCATGAACCCCACCGGCCAGCCATTGCTGCGATTACAGATAGCATTGGCTGTAGATAAAATCTCTGTTTTTTGTTCATGCCCTGTTTCTAGTTACCTTTTCTTCTTTTTGGAACTGAAACAATTCAATTCAACACAGAAAAATATTATCATCATCATATTCATCATCCATGTCGCCGTTGACAGAGCATTCCTGGATCAAAATTAAGCCGTCCAAATTCTTCTGCAAGGGACAAGCATACCAGTAAAAGCTGCTTACCTCCGCAGAAAACTAGGCGTCACGCTGTCAGGAGCAGAGAAAAAAGAGGGATAACGAGTTGAATTGCAGTCCATCTGCTTACCTGACACGTTAGGCCGACGCTGACTCGGAACAACGAACGGCTTCGTCAAGTCGCCGTAATAAGGTTGGTCGAGCTCCAAAGCGAGCCGTCGGGGTCATGGTCCGGATCACATTTGACTGTTCGCGCGTAGTAGTGTAAGTACATTCAGAAACGAAGGATCAAACTGGCAGCAGCCAGATTAGGACGACACTTGTCTGTTCTGCGAGCTTATCAGAACTCAGAAGCTAGCTCAACATGATGCACCACATGGTGCGGCCACTATCACTGATCACTCTATTAAATTAAGGAGCACACTGTCCTCCGGATCAAGTTCCAGGGATCGAGCCATTCAGGCGTTGGCACGGTGAAAGACCACCTGCTCCCAACGTTATGCAGCGCAACGTGCAGATCACTGCGCGCCTCCATTAGATCTTGTTGGGTAAGCTAACTTCACCATGATGCCAGTGCCCCCNCCCCCCCCCCCCCCCCCCCCCCCCAAACAATGGTAAAATAACGTGTGCAATCATCTGGCTAAGCCCCCGTGGCCATATGGCGAGACGTCGACGCCGCCCCATCAACCGGCGCCGCGGACCCGCGCCGTTTGTTCGTCTTCGCCATTACGACAGCTCGCGTGATGGCAACGGCCGGCCGCGACATGTGGACGGAGAGCCGGAGAACAGAGTTCTCGGAGGAGTAGGTCAGGGGCCTCAGGGTGGAGACGAGAGCACGTAGCTGGGAGGAATTGCTGTTTAGCGCGCTAGAATTCAGAGGGACCAGGGACCGTAGCGACGGCCGGAGCCGGCAGGACAGCCTGATATGTGCGAGCTATTTGGCTGGGAGTGAACTCCCCCTGTGCTGTACTACGCGGAAATCTCTTCTCATTGTTTACAAGGTCTAGTACAGTTAGGATATGCATCAGCGTGACCCTGGTCCACTGGGAACGACATCTGTCCTGTTTGCTGCCCGTGTATCCACGGCAAGCGGTCTGATCATCTGATGATTAACCCCCAGCAGGACAAGCAGAAAACTCTGTTGAGGCTACGGGTGACTCGATCGCTGGCCAGAAATCAACTAGTCGTCCATCGTCCTGAAGTTGCACGGAGTACGGTGGTTGATCTGCGTTGTCCGTCAGACGCCATGGTCCATTGCAGCATCCAGCGGATGGAGATAGCCTCCGCCTGCAGTATCAACGAAACAATAGAACTCGCGTAGCCTCATCCTATCCGGTACCCATCCATGCGAGCCAGTGGGCCAAGTGCCAAGTGCCACCCCACCACCGTGACCATGTCTTCCCCCACCCACAAATCTGGTCTGACCTCTGCAAGCATTCCGGCCCTCGCTCGTGCCTTGTTGCTTGCTGGCACCAGGAAGACTCGAGCTGTTGGTGGTGAATGGTAAAGAAAGGGAAAACCGTTAGTTCCATCCTGATGCTTGCCAAGGACAAGCTCGCCAGGCAGACAGAAACGGGAATTGTTCTCTCGGCTTTCGCTTGGCACGGCGACCCCTCCATGTGGAGACCGCCAACAACTTTGGAGGTGGTTCCTTCAAAAAAAAAACAACAACTTGGAGGTGAAAACGTAGCCATGAAGCTTTCGATCGTAAGTATATGGGCCGCATGAGGAGTAGTATTCTTCCTCAATTCGACCCACAAGTTGGATCGCGAACATTGGTCGCGATTCAGTTTGGGTTATCGAGCATAAAGGGCAGGCAGTTCAGGCCTCCTCCGCCCAGATTTGTGCAGCAAACACTACTGTGGATTGCCAGCCAAATTGATCTGTTTCACTTTCTTATTACAGCATGCAACATTTTTTTTTTTGTGTGTGTGATGGGCTTCAAACTCCGAGCATGTATACCACACGCACTATCTAGACTTCCGAGATCCCATGTCCAACCACCATGTAAGGACATTGTACTACGTACGAAGTTGTGCAACTACCGTGTAGTAACTCTCTGGCCAGGTATATGATCATCTGTACCCTCACAGATTAGTAGTAGTACTCTAGTACTCGTGGTATGGCACTCGGCCCAGCACCTGGCATTACGCAAATGCAGCTGAGCACTGTACCTCCGACTGTACGTAGCCGTTAGGTGACGTGGTACGTATCAGAACATGCAGCGCAGCGTCGTCGACGTTTACGGTGGCCCATAATAGTTTCAGATTTTCTGCTGGACCGATGACGACATGGTATCTAAGAATGAGAGCAGAATTATTGAGCGAGAGGGATCGGTCAAGATACACGGTGCACGTTGACGTCCTAACCACCGCGCTGTCCAGGTATTGTCTTCCATGCACGCACGCTGGCTGACAGTGCCCCGGACAACTGAAATTGAAGTTCGTTCCCTTAACGGCGGTCCAATCTGATTCTGATCTACGTATAGTGATCTATCGATCGGAACTAATCGACTGGGAAAAGGTCCCCGTGGAGGGTGGAAGGGTTACGGTCCCTGGTCCATCGGCAAACGGCCATGATACTATCATCCCGTCATAAAGTGGGAAAATGGAGAGTCGAGATCGAACCGATTTGGATTTGATGACTATGGTCCCATGACGAGGAACGCATTTGCATGGGAAAGAAAGCGAAGATGTGTCTACTGGTTAATTGGAGCTGCAGAAACTTGAGTGTCGGTTTAGTTACTCTGGAATGTGGCCAAGTGGCATCTTACAACGCTCGCTCTCGGCTCTACATGCATCTCTCTTGTCTACAAAGTTGGCGTCTTGTGTGATCTAACTGTAAGAGAGAAAATGTAATTGGAGAACCAAGGATGATCTATTCGTTATGCATTGGCCTATATATATAGGCATATTACAGAGTACACAATACAATAACGATAATCATCACGATCCTAATCCAGCGGGATAGTGGACTCCGGTGCATGCGCAGGTGATGTTTAGTGGCGGCGACGGATCAGCAGCGCATGCAGCAGTTAGTTGAGAATGAGTCGCTAACACTCACAACAAAACTAAGGTTATCAACGCTAATGCAAACGCAACATGTCGTGAAAGTTGAACACAGCAAGAAGATTAGAGCAGCAGGCATAGAATCCAAATGGATCGATCAGTAAACCTACATCTAATACAAATTTTATGAATAATCCACAAAAACCATAAACTTGTTGTATATGTCGCCTAGACCATGGGTACCCTATAGCTGTGTGCACTGAACGATGGCGGACGGCCCCTGGTCCATCGGCAAACGGCCATGCTACTATCATCCCGTCATAAAGTGGGAAAATGGAGACTCAAGATCGAATCGATTTGGATTTGATGACCATGGTCCCATGACAAAAAACGCATTTGAAGATGTGCGTCCACGGGTTGGAGCTGCAGAAACATGATTGCCGGTTTAGTTACTCTGGAATGTGGCCAAGCGGCATCTTGCAACCCTTGCATTCGGCTTCGTACATGCATTTCTCTTCCCCTTTTTTCACAAGCTGACATCGTGTGATCTCACATAAAAAAATAAGGTTATTAACGTTAAGACAAACACAGCATGTCGTTGAGAAGTTGAACACAACAGCAATAAGAAAGTAGCATACATATGGATCGACCCATAAATCTACATCTAATATTTTACGAATAAACCACAAAAACCCAATAAATCATGGTATATGTCAATGTCGGCCTCACGGGTACCCTACGGCTGTGTGTATCGAACGATACAGATACATATAAAATGTATACTGTGTCTCTCTTGGACGTACATGGTCGGTGAAAGAGTCCAGCGCGTGCCGTCGCGCGCAACCGGGCCAATCGACACGGACGGCGGACGCGGAACACGCGCGCACAGGGCTCGAACCGGAATTGCGCGGCACCGGCAGCCGGACGGAGTTAAAACGATGGGAGGATCGCTAGCCGGGACGTCGCTCTCGGGCGGCCCAGTTTTGCATCGGCGCCAGCACCACCCTGTCTGCGGCATGTCCCGCTGCCGCTGCCCACTGGCCAATGGCCATGCACTTAGCATGCGTCGTCGATCGACTTGGCTACGCGTCGCTCTCAGCCACCGACACAGGCTGCAGTGGTGAGTACACAGAGGAGATCGACGCCTGTACAGGGACACACAGTGCTTCTGCACAAACCACTGGGTCCGATGCAGACCATTCGCCTCTCTCCTGCTCCGGGGACCTGGGCGTGAAGAATCTTTGAGTACGTGTCGTAGTGGGCGATTCCACGCTGTGTTGCTGCTTGGTCAGTTGGTCGTTCCTCGGAGCTTCTGGTTGGCTGGTTCAGCTCAAGGGTTCAACCAACCTCCGACGCCGGCCGTTAACGGCTCGACTCTATGTGCGTCCGTTGATGAGCTACGCGATGGGGGCAGACAGGCAGGCAGCAGGCTGCGCGCGCCATGCCCACAATTTGCGAGTATCTCACGTGGTTTTGCGCGGCACCGTCACGTACGTCTACGCCGCTCGCGGTTGCGGTCACTGCGTACGTGCTGATCGGGCGGTGATTTGATCTGGAATTACATGGATATATGCATACGCATGTATGCTGACCGGTTCCTGATCGCGCCAATCCATCACGTACCCTGCAACTTCTCTTCCAACTCTGCGGCGGCGCGGCGTTCTTCATCAGCTTCTGCACTCGGCGGCCGTAAACGTCATCGTCATCTCATCCTGTGCCCCGGAACGTGCGTGGAACGTCGCGGAGACCCGTCCGTCCGCTGGGCGTCACCCGTGGCCGCCAGTGCATGCCCGGTATTCCAGAAAGCCGAAGAAGCACTGGCTCCGGCTCTCCGGCCGCTTCGCCGCGGATAGATATACCCGGCCGCGGCGCTCGTCAAGAGGGAAAAAGTACTCCCAGACGCCCGCACTGGACCTCACACCTCAACCTCCTCCCTGCGGGCTGTGGCAGTGTCCCATCGCGGTCTCCTCACCGCCGCGGCGTGGGGACGCGCCGTAACTCTCTACTCGTGTTTGCACCGCGGCCCGGAGGGCAAAGGACGCGACGAGTACGGCCGGGAACCGACGGAAACCTAACCAACCTTCTTTCGACCTCGCCTATCCGGGAACCTCCGGGCACTCTCTTCGCCGGTGGAAAGGGGTAAAGTGCTGTCATGGCGCCGGGAAGGACCATACCAATGCGCCCCCGTGCATCAATGCGTAGCCTCTCCATCTCTCTACGGGCGGAACGGCGGGATCGGGAGACCTCACTCGCGCGTGACAACGACACTCGCCTCGCCGCCGACGTGCATGCCGCCGTCCCGTCACAACCATGCTCCTGTAACCGGCAGGGGAGCGCGATCGGATCGTCGAAGACTTGTGAACAGCGAGCTTGGAGACGAGTGAATTGATAGAGCACTTTGAGCATCAGTATTCTGCTCCAATTATCATCCCATCATGATTCGTGAATGACAGAACCGAGGAGCTTGAGGCAGCGGTAGAGTGTGGGTCCAAATAGAGGGAGGGGAGGCGACTGCTACAGTATTAGCTGCAGTACCCTCTTCAACCCCTAACTCTAGGAAGCTTAGCGGCCTCGGAGGCTGGGATGAGAGAGGAGAGCTCGAGACATAGCCCTTTCGTGTGCAGCCACCGGTTTATCTGCACGTCCTTATAGCAACTCCAAGAGAGATGGTAAAATGTTTAGTAACTCTAAATATGGCTATTATTAGAGAAAATCCTTCTCCAACGGACTCTCTGATTCCTTCTCCAATTTGGCTTGCTCGTCATCCCGGAATTCTCGCTCGCTTGGATTGGCGAGGTCGCGCCACTAGCTATCGCCTATTCCCGCGCGCCTGGCGGATGCTTCTCGCGCCTCTCGCTGCCCTTTCCTGCGAAAGCTCCAGCATCATTCGTCGGCGACGATCCGCAGCTGCTTCCACGAGTCGCTTGTCGACATCAGGCAGATCCTCGCCGAGACGCATGCGGTGCTCCGAGCAGCGTCGGTCCACGCGGGAGGTGCCGCGACTCACGTCCTCAGCACGGGACCTCTCGCACCGCGCGACGCCGATGATGAGTTCGACGAGACCATGCTTGCTGACGCCTACGCTGCCGCCATGGCCACCGTGGCTGCCTCCATGGCTGTCTTCTCCGTTGTAGCGGCAGCGTCCACCGACTCGGCCACCAGCGCAGCACCGTCCCAAGGACCCCAACCCTGTACTCCCCCACCTGCACCTCGGGCCCTCGGCCAGCATGATGTGGACGCCTGGACTGGGGAGGAGAGAGGTGAAACCGTGGAGGAAGATAGAAGGCACTTTTGCACGGCTCCTGATTCTCAACCAGACTCAAGTCAAAAAGCTTTTGTCAAATACTATTTTTTATAAAAGTGATTTTTATTTGATTCTGTGAAGCGATTCTCTGAAATTAATTAAATAGCTAAAAGCTAAAAAAATAAACTTCTCTTGATTCTGTAAAGACGATTCTCTGTTTTAATTCGAAGAGTTTAATGTAAAGAATCAAAGTAAATCACTTTCAGCTACAGAATTACTCGACAAAGAGTCAATTCGAAGAATAAGATCCGAGAGCTTTACAAAGAGAGAAATAGATAGATGACGTGGGAGGTGGAGCCGTGAAATAGATAATTTTTTAGATAGGCTAATGGATTGTTTCAAGTTTTTAGAGGATATTTTATTTTAGAGAAGAGCTAAAATCAGGAAATTTAGAATCTTTTTTAGCTAAGCTATTGGAGTTGCCCTTACTCTGCATCTTGCAGAACATGCAATCGCACATGGTTAGCTAAAAAGGGCCCCAGTTCCGCATATCGGTCAGCCGTTGGATTCGTACACTGAAAGTCCTCGCGCTTGCTAAAATCCAAATACTAGTAACTCCCAATCCAGTATTTCCATTAGCACAGTATGGCAGGAGCTGGACCCCTTGCACGCGCACGCACTGCCGCGCTGCTATCCGACCGAAACCTTTCTGCTCCCCTTCGTTTACCAAAGCAAGACGGAGAAGCAGAGTGAAACAGAGCAAGTTAGGCCCAGAACCACGCCGAATTAGGCTCGGCTCGACTCCAGTCACTCAAGCTGAAGCCGGGTTGGTCACTCCCTCGAGTCGAGTGGGTGGCACCAAACCAAAACCATCCGCCGCGTGGGCCCGACTCCCGTTTCCCTCTTCCCTTTATAACCCGCTCGTACTCGCTCGGTACCTTCCTCAGCTAGCCGGCCCACTTGAGCTGTCTGCCTAGCTAGCTACCTGATCCGTCCAGCTCTCGAACGCGACGCGGAGGCGGAGGAGGAGAAGACAATGCCGCCGTCGGGGATAGACGCGGCGGCCAAGGGTCTGAAGCTGGAGCGGTACGCCAGCGGGGGGGCGCTCCTGCTGCGGCGGGTGGCGAGCGGCAAGATCGTGGCGGCGTCGTCGCACCTGCTCTTCCGCGCCACCGTGATCGCCACGCTCGCGCTCGTCTTCCTCTTCACGCTGCACTACCCGTCGCTGCTGTCCCGGTCCTTCCACCTCTCCTCCGGCGACGCGTCGGGGGCTGGCGGCGCCGGAGCGCGCTCGCACCGCAGCCTGCTCATGGCGTCGTCCGCGGCAGGGACGTACGGCGGCGCAGCGTGGGAGAAGGAGATACGGCGCAGCGCCAGGCCCAGCCGCGACGGGGGCATCTCCGTGCTGGTCACCGGCGCCGCCGGCTTCGTCGGCACGCACTGCTCCCTCGCACTCAAGGCCCGCGGCGACGGCGTGCTCGGGCTGGACAACTTCAACTCCTACTACGACCCGTCCCTGAAGCGCGCGCGGCAGCAGCTCCTGGTCAGCCGGGGCGTCGTCGTGCTCGACGCCGACATCAATGACGGCCTCCTGCTCGAGAAGCTCTTCGACGTGGCCGCGTTCACGCACGTGCTGCACCTGGCGGCGCAGGCCGGGGTGCGGTACGCGATGGAGGCGCCGCAGACGTACGTGGCGTCCAACGTGGCCGGCCTCGTCAGCGTCTTCGAGGTGGCCGCCAAGCACGCCGACCCGCAGCCGGCGATCGTCTGGGCCTCATCGTCGTCCGTGTACGGGCTCAACACCGACGCGCCCTTCTCCGAGGAGCACCGGACCGACAGGCCGGCGTCGTTGTACGCGGCGACCAAGAAGGCCGGCGAGGCCATCGCGCACACCTACAACCACATCTACGGCCTCTCCATCACCGGTCTCCGGTTCTTCACCGTGTACGGGCCGTGGGGCCGCCCCGACATGGCCTACTTCTTCTTCGCCCGCAACATCGTCGCCGGCGAGCCCATCACGCTCTTCCGCGCGGCCGACGGCTCTGACGCGCGCCGCGACTTCACCTACATCGACGACGTCGTCAAGGGCTGCCTCGGCGCGCTCGACACCGCCGGCAAGAGCACCGGCTCCAGGTCCGGCAAGAAGACCGGGCCCGCGCCGCTCCGCGTCTACAATCTTGGCAACACCTCCCCCGTGCCCGTCACCCGGATGGTCGCCATCCTCGAGAAGCTGCTCGGCAAGAAGGCCAACAAGCGCATCGTCACCATGCCCAGCAACGGCGACGTGCCCTTCACGCACGCCAACGTCAGCCACGCCGCGCACGACTTTGGTTACCGCCCCACCACCTCACTAGAGGCGGGACTCCGGCACTTCGCCGACTGGTTCGTCGACTACTACAAGCTCGACGTCAAGATCGCCAAGGGCGCCGACAAGCCAGCGAAGAAGAAGACGAAGAAGGGCACGGCCATGTCGGCGTCGTTGTGATCGATCAAGCACGGCAAACAAAGCACCACTACAACACCCAAGCCACAATTTGTGAATTCTGTAGCTAGCTAGTTCTTGGAGGCTTTTGTCTGTAAACTTGTATAGTGCATATTGTTCAAAGCCCAAGCTACTTGCTGCTTCTTCTAATCCTCCTCGTGCTGATAGTATTTAGTATGATGGTAAGGGAATAATCATGCAAATAACTGTTGCATACTGTTAGATAAAGACTGGGGGTATAGGTGATGATAAGATCAAACAGAGGAGCCAGGGCCGATGAAAGATGAAGTCACTGGCTTCCTATCAATGAAATTGTTCTCTTGCATCATGTCACTTGTTTTGTTCTTATTCATCCGTGACTATATCAAGATTCTGTGCCTCAGTTGAAGGACGCAAAAGCAAAATCCATGCCTCAGCTTCATGGCCGGATTGTACTTCTACTTGTACTCTGTTTTTCTGAATTCTGAATCATGCCCCTATATATCCAAGCACTTATTCAAACAAACTTGCGATTCATGTACTGTATTGAGGCCCTGCCGCTACATTTCGGCCTTGTTCTTCAACAGGATACCTTTACTACTTATGTCTAGCGTGTTCGTCTCCACGTGGTTGCGGTTTACTATTGTACTGTACCACTGGGTGAAGTAATGAAGCTGGTTGGGGAGGGGGTTCAGTATGGCCCAATCTACCGCTCATTCTAGCATCTTTTAAACGGAAGCGTGAGCTCGTCGGTACAAGCCGCTGTGCCTGCTGCCGTTTCAGAAGGTTAGACCACTGCCAGCTCGGCCAGCTACTATTGCAAGATTTTGTGTTTAGAGACTTCAGTGGCCAAGTGGTCGAAGAGGAAGGGGCAAGGGGGAGTGTCTGCCGGTTGTCGCATGCTGAAATATTTTAAGATCCATTTCACGAGTCTACAGATTGGGGTTATATTTGCAGAACAAGATTCGGCAACGATCTCTCTTCCAGCAGCGTCAGAGTTAGTCTTGATTAGCGAGCATTTTTTTTTTGTTGCTATTTTTGTTTTATTATGGTCAGTGGCAATCAGATGGAGATAGTGGACGGTTGATGGAGACACTGTGAAGTGTGCAATTGTGCATTTCTGAAATCCGTGGTCCGCTGGGAGAACGTCGGGTAGAGCGCAGAGGAGCTGAGCCTGAAGAAGTGATGAACCTTGGATCCCTTGTAAGCCCAATTTACGAGTAAAAAAAGAAAACGGACGTTCGTCAACAGGTCGTCCGATCACGTACCGCTGCTTGGTGGGTTCTCACAAAAAGTGCCCCCTGCAAATGTACGGCCGCGCGCAGGGCCGTTCTTGCGCTCGATCCAACGACGCGGACCAGCGTCCGTTCTGTGTGGAAATCCGCGTATCCCAATTTAGTCCCCACTGCCGATACCTGTCTGTCCATCCTGGTCCCATTTTCATGTCCATCCATCATGCATCGAGGACGATTCTTGTCCACTCCAACCACAGCTTCGTCATGGGCATGGACCATGGATTGTTTAGTTCTGTGCTATTCCAAAAGAGTACTGCAGAATTGTGCTGCGCGATCCAAAAAGAGGGAGAGGGGTACCATCATTGTGCCCTGTGAAAATTGCCTCTTTCTGCAGGCAAAAAATCTGGTCTTGTCCATATCCTGCTTTCTTTGTCCTTGTACTCCATTGATCCTGATTGGATGCAGGCAACTCAGCTAGAAAGTCATTTAATATGGTCTGAAATTTAGTTCATCTGTATCAAATTATATGTGGTATTTATTCACTAAACAGAACAACCTTTTCTGACCAGCATATTCAGTGCACGGTTTTATTTATATCTGCGTAAAAGGCATTTTCAGTGAACATCACTGAACCAAAACCACGGACCAATTCTCAATTCGGGGAAATTCCATATGTCAGCATCTAGATGGTTCCTGCATGCATTTACATTGAACGCGGCTGCTGGGACCAGAACCGAATCTGATAGATTACGCAGAAATATGCCCTTAGGAATTGGAGATGGCTCGTACTTAAAATGGTGGAAGGGTGGTGGACGAGGTCGATCTGTCTGTTCAACAGTCTGCTGATCATGGGTCAGTGCTGGTATAACAAAATCATTTATTGGCTGAAAAGCACTTTGGATCTGAAGCTTTGGATCTTGGAAGTTGTGTGCTGCATTGAACAATGTACATAGGTCAAGGATACATTGCTGGCTTACCTTTCTTTTACTGCATACTTCACAATGTTATTAGTAGTTGGAATTGTGAAAGACAGGTAATTGTTTATTCAGAAATCTAATTGCATTTGAGAAATCACCTCGTAGAACCGTGAAGCCAGTGCTGCTGTTATAGAATTAGTGGTACTCACCGAAGTTTGGTCCCAACCAACCATTCACTTGCCATGGAATGGCACTACGCCAGAAATGATTGACCAAACCTTGATATGGTCTGCAAGTCCATCACCACTTGAACAAAAAAAGTTACTGTTTCCTTCATTCTTTCATGCTCTGAGTTGACGTGCATTCAAAATTTCTTTCTTCCACAAATCAGAGACGTCTAATGTAATGTGAACAGGCCTGTGGCCTGGTGGCTAAAGCGCGGGGTGCGCTTCCAAGCCGGTGGGTTCGAGCCCCGTCTCGCACGCCTCCGATGAAGGCAGCGGCAGCAGCCGCACATCGAAAAAAAAAAGAGAGCCGTCTAATGCCACTAGTGCATAGTGGTCCATGTGCCTGGATAACATGCCTGTTCCTATCAGTCTGGCTCGCCTCCATTACATGGTGCTACTCGTCGCAGCGTTTATGCGAGCCCGTGATTAGCCAGCGTGCCGACGCATCTAGCAGCAGGACTGCGAGATGTTGCTAAACGCCAGACCCACGAACAAACATGTTCTTTGGCAGCGGAGTCATGTTGGTAAAACCCTAACGCACTGGGTTTACACCGGATGTTTTTATAGTTCTGTTTGGCACATTTAGAATTTGTTAAAAAAATAGCTTATTTGCACAGTTGTTAAAAAGCTGTTAAAAAATAAGTTGTTTTTTAGTTTATTCTGAGTAACTACTGAACTAATAAGCTGTGAAATACAATAAATTTGTTTTTTATCACAATTTCTGCTTATTTTTGTGAATAAGCTATGTCAAACAGGATCTATGTTATCCCAAGCATCCAAAAGGTTCATATTTCTAGGTGCGTGCGTGTGCGCTTAGCTTTGGTCTCAAATGGATTTGTGCGTCCAAAAGTTGAAGGAAGGGGAGACCATTGCAAGTGTAACGGCTAACCTCCAAAAATGTCAAACAAAAAGACCCACCACTTGGACCAGGACTTGAATGGCAGTGCTTAATTCGGTTTATAGTGGCAGTGGTTGGAAGATTTTGGTGCATATCTTCTCAGGATTTTCTAAGCACCTGGTCTACTTTTGTTTTTCTGTTGGTGTTTTATTATTTTTGGTTTTGACTCGGATTGTCGCATACTGTAATAGGAATGGTTTTGAGTCGAAACATAATGGTTTGTAATCTGGACGGAATATTGGTGGGCTGTGTTGTTGATTACTATCGTGGGCCGGAAATGGTCATTTGGGCCCATAACTGAGGAAGTGGATTCCTCCTTGTTGCTTGTGCTTCCGCGGAGATTGGCCTCCGCTCAAGCGCTCCCCTCCGGTCTCTGGTGGCTTGTTTACTTCTCGCAGAGGATAGGGGGAACAAAAAAAAAGAAGCACCGGCTGTCCTGCAGCCGGAGGCGGCGACAGGCGATGGATGACGATCCGGAGAAGGCTCCCCTTTCGCCGAGGAAGGAGGTGAAGAAAAGGAAATGGAGCATAATGGAGTAGTTTGCAATCTGGACAGAATATTGGCGGGCTTTGCTTGTGTTGTTGATTACCCTTGTGGGCCGAAAATGTTCAATTTGGGCCATTAATTGAGAAAGTGGGTTATTCCTGCTTCCGCAGAGACTCGGAATCTGCTGATTTCAGAAACTAAAACTGAAACGTGACTTTCGTTCTTTCAAACGATAAGAGTTTTGGTCAGTATTGCTCGCTGGATCGAAACCCAGTGCAAACCTTGCTGCGCTACTCATTCAGTGCGAGGCGAATTCAGTGGCTCTGCTTTGAGGAGTACTACGCTTGATTCAGTGCGAGGCGACGCCTCAGGCCGGACTCCGGTGAATGTTCGTGCTTCTTGCCAGCGGCCGACCAGCAACAACAGTACTGTACGTGACGACGCGAGCAGTCGACGCGGATGTCATCGATCGGAAGTTGATTCCGTCCACGCGCCGCCGGAACAGTGCGAATTCACTGCCCGAAGACTTGCTCGCCGTCGCCTGCCGTACGTACGCGGCCGGCCGGCGGCGTACCGTGTACGTTGGTCACCTGACAACCACTCGTCCGGCGGCCTCGCTGGTGATCGAGCTCGTCGCAGTCGAAATCCAAAAAAAAAAAAAAAAAAA
>BCLF01000018.1:535885-556496 GCA_001602275.1 Zoysia japonica
ACCTGTACCGCATCAAACGGCTCAGGAAATATTAACATAACATTGTGACGACGACGACGATTATGATAATGAGTATGATCAGATCAGTACCAGACAAGTTCTTACGTCTGACGACTTGTGTGAGTGCCGAGCACTCTGATTTGAGTTTTCCACAACCAACCAACCAACCAACCAACCAACCAACCCCCGCACCTCAACTGCCTGTCATCTTTAACCACCTCTCCCTATCTATCTCTTCTCCCGGGCCTGAAATCACTTCCAATCCAAGTAATCACCGGCCGGCGAAATTACATCTGAGCTCAGTGCGCCGGTCAGTGTGGTGCCAGCAGACGCCGAGTTCCTTTCACGGCCGTGTCGTGCCTTCATCCATCTCTCTGTCTCGCCTTTTACCAACGCACGACGCATGGCGCATACCACATACGGATTGGGCTCCGGAAAATCCCGACCTGGCCGCCTGTTTCCTGATCTGATCTTGAATGATGGTCGAACGAATCAGATGGCTGTCGACGCGTTTCCAGCGAAACGAGAAGTGCAGAAGGGATCCGTTTTCTCCGCCATTGAGGGAAAAATTCAGAGTACCGTAACACAGTGGACAGTAAAATATGTGCTGTAACAATGGACAGTAAAATATGTCAGGAGGTGAACAGTCGCATGGCGTAACAACACAGAATGTTACTGTAGCAACAGTACCAGAAAAAAAATACTGTTTGCACAAAAAATACTATTCATTTTTCCTGTAGCGATTGATCTCATCCATCCGTTTTTTATCCAACTGTTCAAAGCCCTTTTCTAATGCTGTGCTACACTCCCCCTCTGCCGTTTTACCTCAACGGGAGGGGATGTCGTTCTGTGCAGAAGCTAGAACACGCGCAGTACAGTACAGGTAAAGCCAGTTTGCTGCAGAAAAGATGGTGTGGACCTGATGAGATAAGATTGTACCGGGTGCTCATCACTATGGCGATCAGCCTCTCCGTGTGTCGTCCTGCCGAGCAAAATTTCCCATCAAGATGGTGTTGATTTCTTGAAGCACGGGGCACGGCATTATCACGTGCGCTTTCCGCCGTCCATTTCCCACTCAACGGCCTGATCACCATCCACGCCTGACTGCATTCCGATCCCCCGCTTCCAGGCGGGCCATACCTCCGTTCCGGCCCGTCAACGTACCTTTCCCTCCACGGACGCCCGAAACAAGCGGAAAGAAATCTTCTTCCGTCCCCGCCGAGCAGTCAGCACATGGCCCCCATTGATGGCGCCACACAAGCATCCCTCCTCTACCCGACGGCCAGGTCCCACACGTCATACTCCCACGCACGTGCTTGTTAAAGCGTCCCCGCACGCCGCGACCTCCGTCTCCCGAGCTCGAAACCCCACGCCGTTTGTCTCGTCTAAAAACGGCGCGGTCGCTTTCTTCGTCTCCGTCCGCCGCCGTCGCGGCCGCCATTGCCGGAGCGGAGCGTCGCGCGGGGCGGCGGTGCTGCCCATGGAGACCGGAGAGAAGCGCCGGGGGAAGGAGGCGGCGACGCTGAGCGGGGGCCACCTCTGCCACGTCTGCGGGTACCTGTACCCGAACCCCCACCCCAGCGCCAAGCTCCGCCGCTCCCACCGCAAGCACTGCGGGAAGACGGCGCCGGCGCCGGCTGCGGTGGAGGAGGAGAAAGCTCTGCCGGCGAGCGACCGGGAGGAGTGCAATGCGGTCGAGCGGACGCCGCTAGGTGCGTGCGCTGGTTGTTGCTGCTCTTCGCTTGGTTTTGATTGTGTTTGATTTTCTTTTTCCGGTCGTTGATTCTGAATGGAAATGTTTGTGCTTGCGGCTGTAGGTGGGAGTGCAGGAGAGGTGGACGGGAAGGGCGAGGCGAATGGAGGAGCTGCGTTGCTCGGATCTGCGAGGGAAGCTGGCGAATCGGTTGAAGCCAAGTCAGTTGCAGGTACCCGTTGAACTCCCCCTCCATTTACTGTTTTATCTCATTCTCGTGTGAAAAATTAAAATTTGAAGTATTCTCTGCGTCCCTTGCTGCTGTTACCTCTTTCTCAATTTGGTTGCTGCCTTCCGGGCTGTTAGAAATAGAATTTGGAGTGCGAAATAGATCGTTTTTTGTATACTGGTATGAGTAGATTGTTGATATCTTGTGCTTTTTGTTGTTTTGCACGTACCGATTTTTTGCTAGCGATTGAAAAAGGCGAAAAGTTCGGTTGCCCTTTTCCTGTTCTCGCTTGAAGAGGTGATAAAACTCACATGACATAGTGAGATGGTACGCCTGTGGCCTTTGTGGGGGTCTGGGATAAAAGCCTGCGTGGTCCTTGGCTCGCATTAAAGATGAAAGCGTGATTACTTTCATGTTTTCCTTGGAGTTGGGGCGATAGTTTTGTGATAACGATGCAGAACAGTTGGACTGCACATCTGAACTGTGCTCAAGATACTACTACAGTACTACCACATAAAAAGTAAATTCAAGCGTTAACACTGAGATCCATGTGTGATTCCAACATCTCTTACCTTGATTATCCGTGTCTCATGGCAAGTTTGTTGCTTCATACAGTATTTGTCAGCAAGAATACGATACTAGTCATTGTGGACATATATATGCATTGGATTGGCTCTCATTTCCAATAATGAATTTGTTGCCTTCTTGGTAAACTCACTTTTCATCCTAAACAAATCCGACATATCCGCCGTTACTCGTGTTGGTATGTAGGATTTTTTTTAGCTTGTCATTTAACACTTGGTTTCTTGGGTCTCCTTCACCTCGTTATGGTCATCCACCACATGTTGTCCAAGTCACATGGGGGTTGTATATTATTGAGAAATGGAAATGGTTGTAGTTTCTTTATTCGTCTGCATGTCTCTCATTGTTTTGAATGATATCCTTGTATACATACATTGTCTTGTCATCTAGTTGGCCAGATCCCGTAGTTTGGGCTTTTGGGCATTGACAAAATGGTATGCTCTGCCCATAAACTACTACCTAATTGTTGTGATTTAGGCCTTCACGCTCTTTGTCAAAGTTGCTGCAGTACCAAGTCTCGATTGTTTTACTGCTACTATTTTTTTAAGTAAACACAGTAGGGTATTGCTACTGTTGTAAGCAACTGAGCATCAAGCTACTGTTTATATTGCTTTTAGGCTTACATATTGTTAGCTTCATATATTAGGCAAGTTTTTGCAATGGTTTCCTTAGATTAAACATACTTTCCTGGAAAGCGTCCTGAGAAACTGTCACTTCTATTTTTAGCTAGCCCTCAACTATCTTTCTGTGTGCCTGTATGATACATAGTATTCACTGTATTAGTAGGACTTTTGGGCTGCTGTTATTTGTATGACATTTCTCTAATATGTAGTAACCTTCTATGCTTAATCAATTTTCTGCATCTCTGTAGCTGTCTAATCTTTCATACACATTCTTTGCATTTCTGTCAATGCCTCAGATCAGTGAAAGCTGGTTAGTATAAAATGATTAACTTATCTTCTTTTCACCTGTTTCTTGATATTATTATTGTGTCACCAGTACTTCTTTTACTTAATATATTGGATAATTCAAAGGGACAATTGCATCAGTGACCCAAGTTAACAAGCTAATTGTATGTTTGGCACTAGTTTTTAGGGTTTGCGCATTTGACCCTGATTT
The DNA here is from genome assembly GCA_001602275.1 of Zoysia japonica. Taxonomy (NCBI): domain Eukaryota; kingdom Viridiplantae; phylum Streptophyta; class Magnoliopsida; order Poales; family Poaceae; genus Zoysia; species Zoysia japonica. Next base: position 539,509 of record BCLF01000018.1, read on the forward strand.
TTCAAAGTGAAGCTGCCATTTGGCCCTGATATCTAACACCGTTAGCAGCAAGATTTTTTAATGATTTAAAAAAATAGAAAAAAATCAATAGATAATGAAGACCACGGTAAAAGGACAGAACTACCCTTGCTGTTGAAATTTTTAAAAATAAAATATATTCGAAATGTTGTCAAAACACTCCAATTTTTACTTAAATTATATTCAAAATACATTTAATTATTGCTGAATTGTTCTATATGCTATTAGATTATTTTTTCTACAAAATAAATCAATTATGCAAAACAAATGAAGAATAGGATCAATAGTGGAAGGGCAAACATGTCTTTTTTACATAAAACTTAACACTAGGGTCAAATGTGCAAACCCTAAAAAACAAGGCCAAATGTACAATTAGCTTCTCAACTAGGGTCAGTTACGCAAATGGCCCTAATTCAAAATACTACACACTAAATAGTTTAAATTACTTACAAAATATTTAATAATTTTAATTAACTAGGGTTTTTATATTGATCTTACATCTACTGTTTTGGCAGAAAATGCATCTTCAAATGGTACTGAAGTTCATGACACCATCTCTGAAATAAATGAAAATGTCCAGATTAACTGCATGAGCAGTGAACATGGTTCTCCTGATGACAAAGTCATAAATAGTGAATTAAGTAAAAATGGCCTTGTCGATTGCAGCAACAATCCTGAACTTGTAAATGAAGACAATGGAGCAGAACTTCCAATTCCTTGCACATTTGGAAGTCAAAATGGAGTGTCCAAGCATTGCTCTGAATTGACACCAGCTACAGTTAGAAATTCAGCCATACAAGAAGGTAGTTTTGATGAGTACCAGGATGCGTCTCTGCTTCTTCAAACAGATTCAGAAAACGGTGCATTACCCAGTTCAGAATTTCCTGTACAGACCAATAATTTGAACACTGTTTTGTCAGGATCAAGTATAACCGCAAACGAAGATGAAGTTTCTAGAGAGCTCAATCTTAATGATTTATTGTCTGGCTCCAGAGTTGGAAATGATTTGGAAAAAGGAAACTCTAATTGTGCAGGACCTGAATCGAGTGTAAATCTTCGAGCCCCATATGAATCATATGTGAATATTGGCAGTAATCATACAGATATGTTTAAGAATGAATCTGATAAAAGATTTTACCATAGTGACTCTGTTGGTGATCTTGATGCTTCATCTCTTCAGGAAGCCCATTCAGTTATTTTGAACACAGATTCACAGTCTACATGTCCCAAAAATATGCAAGGCGTTATGGAAGATACTATGCATGCATCAGATACTATGTATGAAGCATCACCAAGACCAGAATCAGCAGAAACAAGTCATGTCCAAATGGAAACACTGATCGATTCTTGCACTAACGCCAGGCCAAATCAAACTGAATTTACGGTAGTTCATACTGAAAATAATCCCACAGAATTCTCCACACAGAATTGGCCTGTTAAGGATACATCAGATGTTCAGCTGCCTGTTGAGAAATTGTGCCAGAAAAAAATATGTTCTACATCAGGCTCTCAGGATAATTTTCCACCTACTACTTATGTTGATGACACACTGAATTCCATTACTAGGGACAGCTATATGGATTTCACCTTTCCAGCGAGGACACAGTGTGATACTGTTGAGCAAGTTAATGTAGCAGAAAAAAATCCATTTTTACAGAAAACTAGTGGATTCACTCAAGAGGAAGTGTGCAACAAACAGGTTCACCCTGAGGTTCCTACAGAAGATCAGTTTCCACAGAGTCAGAAAAATGCTGTGTCAGCAATGGCTCAAACATCTTGTGCCAAGAATCCATTTGATCTAGATGATACCAGAAATGATGACTTATTTGAACTTCCCACTGGCAACTGCTATTTGGCAACACCAAGTGCTGTAACTAGGCAAGAAGTTGAGTCTGCATCATTGATAGTGGATCAGCTGACAGTCTCTAACCAAACAAGGATGGCTGAAGCGCAACACAACAATAAGTCAAGTAAGAATTTCAGAGCTCTTAATTACAATTTGTTAAATATAAGTAGCACTTGTTCATTCTTGTGGTTTGCTCCCGTACTTTTTGGCTTCTTGCACTTTGGTTTGGTTCAGTCTGTTCATTAGCGAACACCTTTGAAAACATTTTTGCATTGAAAGAAAGTCCATTATTTTGTGCTGTGTCGATTTAATTATTGGCCTTAGAAAGTATCAAATCATTGCTAAGTTGTAGGGGAAGAATCAAGATGCCTTTCCTAGATTATATTTGATTATTTTAAATGTTAGTATCGAAACATGGACAGTTTATCGGATCACTTGCTGGTTTATACAGCGCCTCAAGAGTTGAACGTACTCTGAACTAATTCATAATCCTGTTCCATAATATTTTCAAGGATAAAGTCCAATTTACTACCCTCACGTATAGCCAAAGTCCAAATAACCCCCGAAACTATGTTTTGGTATATTGTACCCTGCTAAAACATGATTTTGGGTCAATTTACCCCCTCATGCAATTTGTCTTTTTTCTTTCTCAATACACGAGCATAATCTGAAGACCAGACATTACGATATAATAAAGCACATCATAACACATGTTAATAAAATGATTATAATTTTTTTTATCATTATTGTTGTAGGCCAGGACATTTAATAGTAAATTCATCTTTGGGATACAAAACTATATGCAAAATAATGGTAAAAAAATTAAAATGTATTTTTCTAGTATGTGTTATTATGTGCTTTATCATCTCATAAAATTTCATTTTAAAGTTATGCTTGTGTACTGAGAATTAAAAAAGACAAATTGCATGAGGGGGTAAAGTGACCCAAATTCATGTTTTGGTGCGGTAAAATAAACCAAAACATAGTTTAGTGGGTTATTTGGACTTTAGCTATACGTGAGGGGAGTAAATTGGACTTTATCCTATTTTTATTTTCAAAGGATGAATCTTTTTAAGTCTTGAGGGCCTATGTGTATGTTGTTTTCTGAACTTATACCTCGTGACTGAATCACACATGGTTATGTGCTAATTTTTTTCTAAAATAAATTCTTCAGGTGACATACTATCTGCTGCATTTGGTGAAAACAATTACCCACTTGGTTTAAAAGACATGCCTGTCAGCAGTAGTGCTGAACTTGTGGGTATTAGCTTGGCTGATGAATCATCATTGAAACGTCCTCTTCAGGAAGATGAAGCATATACAAATGGTATCCCTTTTGTGCAGTACCAGTTTATTCCCATGAAGTTTCACACAGTATGTACCCATGATACCAGTGCACTCAGTGCAGGTGTTGAAGAATATACGCAGTCCAAGGATGCTACTGCAGAGGAGATGACTGCATTGAATACCAAAACAGATGATATTGAAGTGAAACAGGCTGATAACATTGCTGCAAAGAATACATGCGCAATTAATGTTGAAGAAAAGGTGACTGAAGATACTGCTGTAAAGAGGAATGAGGTGCAATGCGGTAATGTTGAACAAAAACTGTCTGACAGTACAAAGGACGTGAGTGCAGTACAGAGCATGAGCACTCTTGAAGAAAATAAGCTGACTGAAGACCCAAAGATGAAGGAGATGAATGCACAGGTTAATGCAGATGATCTTGCAGGTAAATGGCAGACTGAGGATACAGAGAATATGAAAGCCTTAGGATGCACGGGCAATTTTGAAGAGAAGATGATTGCTGCCTTAGGATACACTGGCAATTTTGAAGAGAAGATGGTTACTCAAGCCACTAGTGCAAAAGATATGATTGCAGCACATCATACAGAGAAGTTTGACGAAAACAAGCAGACAAACACCACAGATGGCCAGGAGGGAAATAATCAGAGGGAGGAGATTGCAGTCACAGGTGGGCTGTTCAACTCAGGAAGGGTTCATGTCCCCCTAAAGGTCCTCGCAGAGGCAAGTGCAGAGAGCAAAGTGAACAAACCCAGTGCCAAGGAACGTGTGTTGTCATTCCGACGCCGTTCATCCAAGAACGACAATTCGCCGGCTAAATTAGGGTCTCCCAGATACGGTTCCGATGACCACCATTGGCGCACTCCTGCCAAACTGCCTCGCAAGGACACTGACAAGAGCACTAAAGGAAGGAGACAACCATGGATGTCGTTCATTTGCTGCCATTCCGTACGCTGAGACTGGCTTATCTATCACACTGTTTAGTGGTTGCATGAGGACTGGCTACATATGCCTCTGTAACTAACGCTGTCCAATGTAGATAGTTCGTTAAATGGTTTGAATACAGTTCAAGACATTTAGGGTCAGTGCAATTTTGAAGGATTTCCGCCTGCCTTGATGTCTTCACGCTGTCTTCAGCGAAATGAAACTTCCATTGCTGATTTCACTTTTAGCTAGCCTTTATCCGGTGTGCCTTACCCTGTACTGGTCATTTCCAGTTTATGAGGTGCTGCCGGAGATTACATGAACCCGGACATGATGTGCGATGTGTTCCAGCATTATGATAAGCAAGCAGTGGTTGCTGAACTATTGATTAAAATCATCGGTTAACCATGGTGGAAGCGTACCCTTACCCTAGTTTTTGGCTTTGCAGACTTGAATGAACTGCTACAATTTTCTCTGAATATTGCTGTGCTTGTGCATGATTATTCAGTTTGTATTGCCAATGGGTATCTCCATTATTTGTAGGACAATATCAGGGTAGTAGGGTACCCTGCAAATAATACTCCTACTTGATTTTCTTGGGTGAAGGTTAATGCATGGTCTTTGTACCACTGACAAATACGCCCAATAAAAGTAAACAGAGAGTATGATATCCATAGCATCTCCAATATTTAAAATTTGACTACCTAAATTTATATTTAGATTGTTAGTAAATTAATATTGGTAGCTATAAAAGTTTTCATCTCCAACAGGTATCGGTAGTATAGCAGGTAGTATAGCAATTACCTAGAGAATACTCACATTTAGCTACTTAGAAATATGAAATTAATAGTAAATTAATAGTAGTTAAATTTAAAGTACTCAATTAAATCACCGTTGGAGATGTATTTTTACTGGTGATACTTATATTTACATTTATTTATTATGTTTAAGTATCTTAGGCTTTGTTTGGAACGGAGAAATTTTTTTTCTTCCTACATTTTTTTCTGTAAAATTAAACTGATTTTTATAAAATTTCTGTAAAATTTTTGCGAAATTACTAAGTTTCAAACGGAGCCTTATTGGAGTTGCTCTAATGGGCTACTCAGCCTACTCAGAAAAGCTACGAAGCGATATCGCAGCCGTGCGATTGATCCTCGACGGCCGTGGTTACTGGTTGAACAGCACGAGCACCAGACGGCATACACAACACACAGGGGCGCACTCCCCAGTCCCCACGAGGCCACCACTCGGCTCCTCTCGAGATCGGCGAATTCCTCGCTTGGCCACCACTCGCTCCTCTCGAGATCGGCGAATTCCTCGCTTCCCCATGGCGAAGCCGCGGCTTATTCTCTGCCTCGCGGTCGTGGCCGCCGCGCTGCTGCTCGTCGGTGAGCAGACCTCGCCCCCTCCCTGCTCGATCTATATTCTCGGGTGCGTGCCCACGCAGCGGTCTCTGATCCGATCTGATTTTTTGTGTGTGTGTGTGTGTTTTGCAGGCGGGGCCGAGACCAAGAAGAAGTCCGGCGACGTGACGGAGCTCCAGATAGGCGTGAAGGTACCGCACCTTTCGTTTTCCCCCGTCTAGGAATGATTGGTCTCCTGCGGTTCAAAAGTGTCCTTTCACCTCTCTGTCTGATTCGATTGCCTTAACTAGAGTAATCGTAGATTAGGCTGTATCAAAACGTTTCGATATGTCTCGAGGTCTGGGTTAGGGGAAACAGAAATGAACCCTACAATAGTCAATTGCCTTGGATGGATCGGCGTTCGAGATTGGGCCGTGCAGGAATATCCTGTCATTACAGTGGAATTAACTTAAAGATCATGGTCTGGAAAGAGAGGGGAACTCCACATGCAGTTGCATTCCCGGTGGCCTGTGCAACATGTCATAAATAGTTTTGTTTTTCACAATATACTAATCCAAACCTCAAGACTCAAGTTTTTCGTTTCTTTTACGATTTCCACCAGTGAGAGATTAAGTTTCTACACACCTGACAAACACATCGCATTCTTAGAAATCATTTTTTGGCTTTATTGAAATAAAATGTACAGAGAGTACATGAATCCTTTGTTTGCAGCTATTAATTTCGTCAGATTCTTATATTAATGTTACGCTCTTATTGCAAAATGCAGCACAAGCCACAATCCTGCAACATTCAAGCTCACAAAGGCGACAGAGTTAAAGTTCACTACCGTGTAAGTTTGATATTCAGCTTTGTTGCCTCTCTCCTATTGCAGGAGATCAATCATGATGTCCAGCATAGCATTGACCTATCTTTTGTGAATAACTGGAGTACATGTACTTTTCTCATCAAGCCATTGACCCCTATCTTAGCTGTGTCATACATATATTTTCTCTTCACAACATTGACCCATTTACACTGGTTTTGCATGTTAGTGTAAGTCATCTAATACTGCTGAAAATTCCATTACATTGAACAAGTAATAAATTTCTCCTTCTATTTTGGCAATGAATAATGAGACTTTTTATTTAGTTCTTATTAATTCATCCAGCCCTTTTTGCCTAAAGAAGTTTTAATGTTAAACAACACACCATGTTGAAGGAGTAGTAGTTTTCTTCTGAACTATCATTCACTTCTGTTTTCTGTCATTTATCAGGGAACACTTACTGATGGGACTGTTTTTGATTCAAGCTTCGAAAGGGGTGACCCAATTGAATTCGAATTGGGCACTGGTCAGGTGATCAAAGGTAATCATGTCGACAATTTTGCGTTGATCACTGGATATTTCGTTTGTGATCTGGTTCTATGTCTGATATTATGCATTTCATTCAGGATGGGATCAGGGACTTTTGGGAATGTGTGTTGGTGAGAAACGGAAGCTGAAGATCCCTGCAAAGCTTGGTTATGGGCCTCAAGGATCACCACCAACTATTCCTGGTATGCTACTTTGTACTCCTTGTCTTGAGTACATGATTATTTGAGGGACCTTTTTGACATATTTGAAATGGTGCTGTCACATTGTTTATTTTGTTGTTTAATGTTCTGCCATTCAGTTCAGTTTACTGCAGTTCTTGATCACAGTCACTGTCTTATGCGTGCAGGTGGTGCAACTCTCATCTTCGATACTGAGCTAGTTGCTGTCAATGGTGAGCCAGACAACAAATCCGAAGCAGATGATGTCGACAGTGAGCTTTAGATGGGCGAGACAAAAAGAATGTCTTTGGTATGGAACCAGGATTCTAGTGAGTTGATTCGATGAATCCGTAGAAAAATTTTACTGGGTCATAACAAATGCAGTGCATTTCGGCCTTTCGGTTTCCCCATAGAGAACGTTTGTAATCAATGCATGTGACGCTTTTGCTATTTCGTAACAACCAGTCTTTCTGAAAGAACTGCCTGATTTGTTATGCTTTGTTCTTGCGCCTGTTTCGGATTGTTTCCTCAAAAGATTTTACCTTAGCTTAAGATCTGTAATTGTAGCTCAAACCATCGTTTCATTCGTCAGAGAGGATCAACGATATTCTTTGAATGTATCTTGTGGTTATTGAAGTTAGCAACTTGTTCTGAAGTGCGTCCTCCTCTATCAGCTCTGAACCTGGTCTCGTATTCGTAAGATCGGACATAATAAACGCAAAAAATACAAACAGGCGGCAAGATGGACTGGATCAATTTAAAGCTTAATGGGCTTTGAAGAACATTAGGCTGTAATAGCCCCAAAGCCCAATAGGTCACGCCCGCGTGCCACGTGTAGTGCTTTGTCTAGGGCTACAGGATAAAAGACTCTTCGTTCTCTCAATGCCCCCCACGCCGCCGCCGCTGTTACGGGTGTTTTGAGGTACGAACATCTCCTGGCGCCCTGTTTTATCGACAGCTTCCGTTGTTTAGTTTCAGTCAGTTCGGTTCTCACATCGTGTGCTGAAGTGATGATTTCGCTTTCGCCTCCGCCTGTTCGTTGCAGATGGCGGTGCCGCTGTTGACGAAGAAGATCGTGAAGAAGCGGGTCAAGAAGTTCAAGAGGCCTCACCACGACCGCTACATATGCCTCAAGGTAAAAAGGATGACCTGCCAAGCTTGTGGTCGTTCTGAATCTCTCACTTGCGACCTGAAATGTTAGTTTGATTTGGTACGAGGTGGATGCTTTGCTCATGTAGGATGTTTCTAGGTATTCAGTAGTTACTAATTAAGGGGGTGACGAAATGCTACTTATTTTAGAGCTTAGGACGGCTCAAAACTGTACCGTTGGCAATGTAACAAGTGTCCATTGGTTTGGATAAGGCTTACATTTGAGTTAATTAGTACTGAGCTGCGATCTGCTTGAACCAAGATCATGTGGTCACCACTGCTTATACGCGATACGCCAATGTGGGTTTCTTGTTCCAGTTGCCTAAATTATGAGTTTATGACAGCATTTTGTAATCCTAGTTATTTTTTACAACCTTCTGATCGCAGCGCGCATGGTAGGTTTGATCTTGATCTGGGAGTGAGCACGTAATGTGTTACATTTGAAGTTTTCTTCCTTTAACTCCTATGGCTATGACAATCCTATGGCTATAATAACTTCATGTCGCTTTGTCATTTCTGGTTATGCTGTCAAAAGGCCTAATTTCTGCTGATATTGTTTTTGTAGCCAAGCTGGCGTAGGCCAAAGGGTATCGACTCCCGTGTCCGACGGAAGTTCAAGGGATGCACCTTGATGCCCAACATTGGATACGGCTCTGACAAGAAAACCAGGCATTACCTCCCCAACAAGTTCAAGAAGTTTCTTGTCCACAATGTCTCTGAGCTAGAGCTGCTTATGATGCACAATAGGTGATAAATCTGTTTCACCTTTTGAAAGCTTGTGACTGTACTACATATGATAATATATTTCAGAATCATAGTACCAAGTTAAGTTACGAAATGGTTTACCTCTGGAGGGCAGAAAATTCTTGTTCGGATCCGTAGTATAGCACATTGGGTAGTGGGTACAGTACATATTGGCACAGCTATAAGAATACTATCTCACTGAACTTAAAATTGATGTCTGACATATATTATTATAGTTTACAGTGTACCTTGAATGCTATATTGCTATCTGACTGAACTTAAAATGTGATTCTTTTGTTGTCTTTTGAATCCTCGATTTGCTTACGATATATCTTTTGTTTGAACAGGACATACTGCGCTGAGATTGCTCACAATGTCTCCACCCGCAAGCGTAAGGAGATTGTCGAGCGGGCTGCACAACTCGACATTGTGGTCACCAACAAGCTTGCCAGGCTCCGCAGCCAGGAGGACGAGTGAAGTGTTTCTAGTAGTTGTTTTGGTTGCCGCCTGCAGTAGACTTATCCCATCATTGGATATGTTTCCCTTTGTGTTTGCTTCATGATTTGGATACCGTGAATCAACTTGCTAAGTTGCTATCAGTAGTGACGACTGTGGCAATGTTATGAATTATGGTTATGGTCCTATTACCTCAAATATAGCAATTTTGATGTGCAAGAGAGCAAATTTTCGTTGTTTGTTGGCATTAGATAATGTTCGCTTCTGTTATGGGGCGCTGCAAACAGAACATTTTTGTTGGTGCTCTAGCATTGTGTTCTGAGTTTTCCTTTGTTTTTCCCTGTGCCAATTCTGTGTTCTCGTAGATTTTTGAAGTGCTTAAAATGATTCTGGTTGTCTGGCTGTCACAGTAGCAACTAGCAAGGTCCTTGATCTGATGCGGAATACGCTGACCGCCTGTGATCGCTGCTTCTTGCTTGAGAGCAAAGGAATTGCCGCCGCATTTTGAACAGAAAAACTGTCTGGCTAGATTGACAGAGTAGACCTTGGAGTAACCTTGCCTCGATTCATTCATTGGTGCAGTGGTACTACTCTATTCAGCCGCAGCCATAATCCGTGACTTGCAAGTTTTTACCTCGATCTTTGCGAACACTTTGACTCTGCTTCATGCATTTGCACGATGTCAACAGCGGCAGTTGTACATTATTTTTGACGGGCAATGGCCGGAATACCGGCCGCGGAAACGACCAACGGTAATGATGGCTCCATGAAGCAAGGATACAAAGCAGGCACTGCCAGAGGCTGCAACCGTCTGGTGCGTGCGATCCACCAAACCTTTGTGCTGTTCGTTAGCGCAGATCCAACCAACAGCCGTTGAACTGGCTACACTGGTAAAGCTGGATTCCAAAGGAAAAAAAAACGCGGTGCGGATTTTTAAAATGTTTACGAAGATTCACCGGTTAGGGCAGTATCGCAGCACTGTACCACTGACGTTACACCGGCGCCAATTGTTAAAACGGAAGGACAGAAAGATTTGCAGGACGGTGGCGATCACCCCTTGGATTCGATTAGACGCCCATCGTTTCTAATTCTACCGAAAGCAGCGTCAAATGATTGAGCTAAAGTCGCGGTTAATTTACCTAACCCCAACCGTTCTAAGAAATGCATTAAACAAGTACTCCGTACTACGGGTACATAATTTACCTACATAACCGCGTGCTAAAAGGGCCCAAACAGGCACTTAACTTCTTGGTCCTATATTCCTGCATCCTGGTAGCACCTAGCTTAGCTCGTAGTAGTAGTACTTTTAAGCGGCTGTGATGTGCCATCCGTTAACGATAGTTAAATTAAATTATGGGGCCCGGGCTAAGTAGTTTCTAATACTAGCAGCATCAAGCTAGTCAAGGATACGGTGCATGTGACCGCTGCAGCAACATCGAGGTCAGGTTTAGAGTAAACATTGCAATTACCTGGACATGCCGCCACAAAAATACAGGAGTGTTCATTTGACATTAGAACAAACCCGGTTCCGTCTCCTCTGCACCTCTGTCCGCTCACTGCGAAGGCTGGAGCTGCACTTATATTCGTCTTCCACGGCCTGATGAAGACCACCCCTGATGTAGTAAGATAATAGGCAAAGCTATAAACATTTCTTCAGAAAGTTAGCTGAGATCACGCGCCGTCCATTCACGACAGGAAGTGTGGAGGTCCAAGTCCGTTCGAGGACTAGAAGAACGCAAGTGGGTTGGATCGGAGATTTTATTTTATTAAAAGATAAACGAAAGAGAGGCTGTACAAAAATCACGCGATGCCGAATAAACAACCGCACGAATGAATCGTCTCTGCAATTTTCTTTTTTCAGTTCCGAGAGACACCGGCCGACACTTGTACTGCGAGTCAGCGACGCCGTCCAGCCGCGACCACCGTTTTGGTACTTGATCAATTCACGATCTTGCATAAGTTTCTGGAGCAACCGTTTCTTTTTTCGTCTAGCATAAAACCGGGGACCTTCCAAAATCCGGTGTCCAGGACGCACGGCAGCGCTGAATGTTGCGAGCGCCTGATTTGACGGCCACGGAGTGGCCGCCTTCATTTGTTTAGGGGACTCGTGAGTAGGAGCACTACGTATGCGTCCGATCTGCTCGAGATGGCGAACGGCAAATCCAGCTTCGCCTTTTCTTCGAATTGAAGAGGCGTTTCTTGCTGTTGTTATGCGAGTCCGTGATGATTTGCCTGCAGTTACCTTATCTGCTGCAGTTTTTTCAGACGAGCAAAGCTGATTGTTCAAAGGGATTACTACCATTTGCTTGCAAGTTTCGTCAATGCTTTCAGTTCAAAGCTTTTAGGCCTCCATCCATTGCGCAAGATCCAGCTCGTGGAACTCATGCCGACGCCCTCGTTACCTCTCTCTCAAAGGATGGATAAAAGCAATGTGACGAGCGAAAGGGCGCTTGAAGCCTGGCTAATTAGACATGTCAGGGAAATAGAGCGCTCGTCCGTTTCATGTATACTGAGCTGGTAGCGTCGTCTGCGTCCCGGTTGCTGGTTCGAGCGAGGCAATTAGGCGGGTGGTCACCAGACCCATCCCGTTTCCGCTTCCGCCAAAGCAGCTGCACCGCGAGCCTGCCACCGCAAACAAATTTCCTGACGGGACACTGGGTTAGTTAAGCTAGATGCTTGCGCCCGCCCATATCGCTGCCATCCATCCCCGGGAACGGGAACAGGAACGCCGAAGTATGGCTGTCAGCAACGCCACTGATGACTGATCCGAATGGAATGGGAGCGAGGGAGTTTCGTGACTGGGAAGAAGAAAGATGAGAAATCATAAGAAGAGACCTCATTTAGTGTTTTTTTTAGTTAACTGAAGATCAAGAGAGATGGCATGGTGCAGCTGCAGGTTTTCGTATTACATATTTAGAGCTTGTTTGATCCGGCCGACTAATTATTAGTTTGAACTAATAATTAGTCGATTAATTATTAGTTCGTTGCTTGTTTCGAGAAAAAATTAATTGTTAGTCTATCATTCAATAAGATGTCTATTTTACCCTTGACTAATTATTAGTCTGTGTATATTTGGATCCATGAATAATTATTAGATCACTAGTTGTATTTTCTGTCATGTATTTAAATTTTGTATAATTTTTTCCGCTATTTTCTCAAGTTTACTTCTGCGATTTATTTAACACAATATAGTGTAATCAAAGTAACATAATAAATCAATTAATTAACAAAAATAATTGAAAAATCGGTTCATCGTCTATCTAGTTATGATCAACAATTTAGATTAATAAAAATAATTACCGGCAACCTTTTAATTATCGTAACTCTCTAACCATTTATATGAAAGAAGTTAATAAAAACTCAGGCTTGTACTAGTACAATCAAAGGAAAAGAGGAGACCATGATGATATACAGACAAGGTAGGTTTCATATGTTTTCAATTTTGATCCCATAGTTTCTGAGTTAGTTTCTGAAAATAAAAATCGACGGTATTTTAGGTTTTGTATTGTAACCATGAATTGTTAGTGGCAATTAGTCCCTATTAGTTCCTCCGGATCGACTAATTAGAAAATAATTAGTCCGTAGATGGACTTAAAATTAGTCTCTCTATTAATCCGTCTGTTTGGAGAAAATTGACTAATTTTTAGTCGGTAAACAATTAGTCGACGGGATCTAAACAGGTCCTTAGCTCAAATTTGTACTCCATCCGTTTCAAAATATAAGCATTTTTAGGTTAGTCAAAGTCAATTTTTTATCATTTTAACCATTAATAATGTATAATTAATAATATTTTATCATATAAAAATATATTTTTTGCATTCCTCATGAAATAAGCTTTTATAAAAAAAAATTATATTAAAAATTATATAATTTTCTAGATATTATTAGTAAAAATTCAAAAAATTTGAATTAGGATCCTAACGATGGATACGTTGCCGCGAAAAAAAAAAAAAATCATCTTCAGCGTTTCACTGTCCGTTGTAGGCTGTGACAGCAGCAGCTGCGGCGGGGAGAAGGAAAGGGAACGGCATTGTGTGGCGGAGCCAAAAATCCCGGGAACAGTCCCGCAATAGTTTAAAACTGCCAGAACCGTTATTTGCTCCGGCTGCCGGCGGCCAATCCCCCTTCATTTCCGTTCCAGTTTGACCTTTCTCCCGTCGAGTCCTCCACAACCAGTCCACCACCGCAGTAACCCATCGCCGCAAGCATCCCACCGCGCTCCACGACGCGGCGGACCAGCCCCAAGCCCAACCGCAGCCAGCGGCTTCCTATATTAATCCATCCATCAACCTACCGGCTCGGCGGACTCGCCCGGCTTCGCTTTCGCTTTCCCCAAATCATATCCCACGTCCACCACCACCACCACCACCACCAAGGATACAGCTCTGTCCGCGGTAGAGGATTAGGAAAGGAGACTTCCGCCCTTTGCTTCCTGCGCATTTCTTGGCTCCATGGACGGCGACTACGTCACCAGCCTGCTGATGGGCGCCTCTGCTCCGGGGCTCGACTTCGGGGCGCTGGACGGCGGCTTGTTGGACACGCTCTGCGGCGGCGGTGGCGTGGGGCTGTTTGGGCCGCCTGGGGGCGCCGACTCTCGGGAAGGGTCGTCGGTTTCGGACCCCGCGTGGGCGCGTAGCACGGGGGACGGTGGCAATGCCAGGAAGCGGAAGGCGCCCGCGGCGGTTGGCGCCGGAGAGGACAAAGAGGCCGCCTGTTTGGGCAAGGTGAGGAGAGCGACCAGCTCGGAGTTGGGTGGACTCCGGCATGGACGAGTTTTGAGCTTCCTCGTTCTTGGTTCTGAAAGTCGTTTGCGGTTTCTGTTTGCAGGTTGGGGAGGCCAAGGGTCCGGACAGCAAGAGGTGCAGAGTGAGCACCGGCGAGAGCCCTGTCAAGCCCAAGCTGGAGGAGACGACTGGGAGTGACGGCTCGGTCGCGGACAAAGGGACCAAGAAGGGCAAGGGGAAGAGCTCCAAGCCGGCGGTCGAGCCGCCGAAGGACTACGTCCACGTTCGGGCGCGGCGAGGGCAAGCCACTGACAGCCATAGCCTTGCAGAAAGGGTAAATACAGCAATTCTACCTTGATTGTTCATACCATTTGAGTTGAAGTAACAACGAAATTAGTAGTTTTATGTTTGGGCTTGAATTCACCTGTTCTTCTTGGGTTGATAGGTTAGAAGAGAGAAGATTAGCCAGAGAATGAAGTTTCTTCAGGATCTGGTGCCAGGATGCAACAAGGTATTGATGGTTGACATCGAGCTGTCATGTCAAATTTTACCGTAGTTTGGCTAATAATTCGAGGGAATTCCCTATTTTAGGTGGTTGGCAAGGCGCTCATGCTTGACGAGATCATAAACTATGTGCAATCGCTGCAGCAGCAAGTTGAGGTGAGGATTACACTCACATTCAGTCATATGATGCAGTAGTACCTGAAAATTCTAACCGTTTGCTGTTAATTACACTTCAGTTCCTGTCAATGAAGCTTGCCACTGTGAATCCACAACTTGACTTCAGCAACCTTCCTACGCTCCTACACAAAGATGTGAGCATCTATTCTCTCATTTCTGATGCCCCGGATCGATGTTACAATCCACCCTTAACATGCTATTTCCTTGGTGAATTTAGATGTACCAAGCGTGCGGCCCATCGCAGACTACGGTATTTCCACTGGAAAGTGCGGGTGCAGCTTTTCCATTTTGCGACCAACCAGATCTTTTCCAATCCTTCGGTGCGGGTGCTATGGAGGATCAGTGCTCCCTAAGCCTGTTAGACGCTGCATTACCCCACACAACCAACCCACAGTTTGCTTTTCAAAAGCAGGTGAGTGCTGCCTGAAGAACAAGCCGTGTACTCCTACGTAATCAATGAGATTTAATATGCATCTTATCATATTACTGTTGCCCTGATCACTTCTCAGCAAAGGGACTTCTGGGAGGATGGTCTTCAAAGCGCTCTGCATATCGGCAACGAGCAGAGCCAGGAGGTTGGGGTTTCAGTACCGAATTTTGATGGTATGCGTGGTGGACTAATGGATGATATCTATCAATCCGAGTTTCATCTGCGATTACGATTCGCTAATACATGATGTGGTATAATTGGTGCAGGTCAGTTGCAAGCTGATGATGCAAAGATCGAGTTCTAGATCCCTGATAATCTCCAAGGATGATCTTTTTGTATATAGGGAGTGTGGTACCTGTGGCAAGTGGTGGATGCTCCTAAGCTGACCATCATTAGACTTTGGACCTCAAAACTGATTCATTCAATGGCATGCTGGATGTACGGCGGCTTGATTCTTCTCATAGAGATTATATGGTCTCGAAAGAAGTAGATTGTGTACTAGATGTGGTGCAAATATTACAAGCACCATACTCTACTTCTAATATGTAAGAGCTGGCTGGTGTTGGAAAGATAACGTGTACTGTCGTTGAATTTTACCTCGAGACAAGATGGAAACTATCTCCTCAGTTCTAAAAGTGTTCATCTTTGTTGTATCTAACTGAATTTATCATCCAGGGCCCTTCGTAACTAAAACAGTTATCATAACGAACTGCAAGCTCGCAGCTGTCAAAAATGCGATCTGAAGAAACTGGTGGAGAGACTGGAGAGAAACACTTGACTGAAAAAGAACCTTTTAACCACGGGCAGCAAACGCACTCCCTTTCAAAAACAAGTCACGATCGCATTTCATCCTCTCTCGTAACCGGCTCCGCTAGTGCTAGCTGCCTGTCCGTGGTTGACGTCCAAACAAACGGGCGTCGCTATCTCCCAAGTCCGGTAGGTTAGCCGTCGCTTTTTTTCCCTCGTTTCTTGCTGGATCTCATTTCGTTGGCGCTCAAAAGCTTTCGCTGCCATCCATCCACGCCGCAACTGAATCTTGTCTACTTCTGACAAAAAAAAAAACGCATCTGCTCCTCTCCTGCTCGCCTCCGATGCGCAGCGGAAACAGTAAGGTAACAGTTCGTTCGGAAGTGGTAAGCGTGGAAGCTTCGTCGCCAACCCTGGTCAGTCAGTGTGAGGATGGCAAGAACACAGGTCATCTGTCTGTTAGAAGATGATCTCCTGTTCTAGCCTGGACTCGCGCCCTGATCGGAGGCGCCCAGCCGATCATGGCTGATGCGCCTCCGTCACACAGCACTATATAGAGTAGAGTGGGGAGCCGAGGCACAACACACGAAGTTGGCTGTCGTCCGAACTCCACCCTACATGCAAACTCTAAATTCGATCTTTGAAGGTGTGCCGTCAGCGACGGGATTACCCATCACCGCCGTCACACCCTCGACTTCGACCTCGACCGAAGCCGACCGGAAGACCCTCTCCTCTTCCCCGACCATCGCTGCCCAAACGCGGACTTCATCGACCCAGGAGAGGGATGGGCGGGGACTTCTTCCTCGGCGCCGACCGAATCGGCCACCCAAGGTAAAGAAACCCCGCTAAGCTACTCGATCTGCTCACCGACTAAAGAATAAGATACAACAATGGCATCAGAGCCAGGTTTCTCGAGCAGATCGAGAATGAAAAGAACCCCAAAAAGGCAGATCTAGAAACCCTAACCCTAAAGCGGAACGGATCTGGGGGAGGGGAAGAGAGAGAAGGAGGCTTACCTTAGCCTCGCTGTCCACGACGTCGTCGTCGACGGCCGCATCGCCGCTCGGAGCACACGCGCCGGCAAGAGCCGG
>BCLF01000018.1:556944-625094 GCA_001602275.1 Zoysia japonica
CGGCGGCACCATGGCCGTGCGATGGCGGTGAGCCGATGCGGCGGCGCTCTGGCGAAGTGTCGCCAGAGCGCCGCGAGAGAGCGGCCGCGCGAGCGAGAGAGAGGGCGAGGGAGAAAAATGAGCTAGGGTTCGCATCGCGGCGCGGCGACGGCCTTTTATACTCCGAGAAATCCGCGGCACCGTCGGATCTTGATCCAACGATCGGCACCGAACGGCGCCCGGACGGGCCAGATTCAGCCCAGGCGGGGGCGCGAAATTCCGGTCCGGGCCCAGGTTGCCTCGGTCGGTTTTCTGCGCCATGCTGGGCTGTGCCGAAAGAGTGGCTGGGTCACGCGCGTGTGCAACTGTGCACAGTGGCCCCCGCGCGGTTTCGGCCCAAATCTCAAAGTATTTTTTTTCTTTTCCATATTCAGAAGTAATTAAATTGATTATTTTGCTAATTTTAACAGAAATAATTAAGAAAAAATTAGCAAAATTTTGACAGAATAGAAAAGTCCAATAATTACTTCTGAAAATTAGAAAATTTGGTTATTTCATTATTAAATTCGAACCAACGGGAGAATTTAATTTTAAAAATAGATAAAATTGCAGATAATTATGATATTGTTATTTTTCTGGCCAACGTTGATAATAACAGTTTTATAATTCTTTAATTGACAATTTTATGCATTATTTCTATTTCTGCCCAACGGTGATGTAGATTTAATGTATAAGACAAAATTGTGTGTCATATTTTTTATCAACGTTAAAAATAAGGCATATAATTTTATTGTTATCATGTTCTCACTTTATTTGATTTATTTCAGGGGATACAACTTGATGAGTTGTATCAAAGAGATCCCCACTATCAAAGGTGATAACTACGAAGAGTGGAAGAAAAAGATATACATAGTGTTTATCTTGGCTGAGGTGGACTAGATTCTCACCACAGCATGTCTCACTGAGCCTGAGGAGCCAGTGAGAAAAGAAAATGAGACTGAGGCTGCTTGGCAGACTAAACAGAGTACTATGCTCCCTTAAAGATATTCTATGACCTTGAGCATAGAAAATGGGTCACAGGCAACAAGAAATGTATGGCTGTGATAAAGAACACAATTGAGCCTGTCATTATGTGCTCGATTTCAGAGTGTAACACTGTCACAGAGTATTTTGATAAAATAAAGAATCAGTTCACTGGTTCTTCAAAAACATATGCAGCACAGCTGATCAAACAGCTTTTGACAGAAAGGTACTCTGATGGTAACGGTGGCATAAGAGAGCACATACTAAGGATGAGCAACATGGCGTCTAAGCTCAAACAATGGATCTGGGTCTCAAAAATGAGCTCCTTATCAATCTGATTTTTGCTTCTTTGCCAAAAGAGTTTGACACCTTCGTTGTCAACTACAACATGCAACCCGAGACATGTGACTTAGAAAAGTGCATAGCTATATGTGTGCAAGAGGAGGACAGAATTAAAGCTTCACGTGGTGGTTCTATCAACTATGTGAAGGACAACAAAAGAAAGAATTTCAACAGCCACTTCTCAAAGAACAAAGGAAAAGCCTCTATCCATCAACCTCAACAGAACAAATTTGCAGCACACAAGGACCAGTGTCTTTACTGCAAGAAGACATGACATTACAAGAAGAACTGTCCTGATTACTTAAAGATGATCATGGCAAAGAAAGGTGATAACATTATTATCTTTATAAACGAATCCCTATATGTGCAATATTCAAAATCCACTTGGTGAATTGACTCTGGAGCAACTGTTCATGTTGTTAATTCATTGCAGGGATTCCGTTCGACGAGAACTACGCAAAGAAGAGAAAGATACATGAAAGTTGTAAATAGAGTCCAAGCAGAAGTTGAAGCCATCGGTGATCTTTTATTAGAGCTAGCTGATTGCTTTACTCTTATACTTAGAGATGTTCTCTATGTACCCTCTCTACAGAGGAATTTGATTAGGGTGTCATGTTTAGACAATGATGGTTATGATTGTTATTTAAAAATGGCAAGTGTGAAATAATATTTAATAAAGAATATGTTGGTCTTGTCATCTTACAAAATGAGCTTTATTTGTTATCACTACGTGATGATGTGAATGTCGTATGCGATAATGGGAACGTTGCGTGCGAAAAAGTAAACGAATCCTCGTCCACCAATGTAAACAGAAAACAAAAAAGAACTCTAGATGCGTTGTTGAAATTATGGCACTGTCGTTTAGACCATATTTCGAGGGGGAGAATAGAAAGACTAGTTAAGAATGATATTCTTTCTCCACTAGAGTTTTCAGACTTAGAACAATGCAGAGAATGCATCAAAGGAAAAAATGCAAAGAAAATTAAGAAAGATGTAAAAAGAAGCACAGGAGTTCTACAAATTATTCACACAGATATTTGTGGTCCTTTTCCTGTGAAGAGTATAGATGGTTATGACTCGTTCATAATATTCACTGATGATTACTCCCGATATGTATATATTTATCCAATCAAAGAAAAAAAATGAAGTATCGGATAAATTTAAGATATTTAAGGCTGAAGTTGAAAACCAACACGACTTAAAGATAAAGATAGTCCGATCCGATCGTGAGGGGGTATACTACGGTCGGTATACCCCGTATGGTCAACATCTTGGACCTTTTGCAAGGTTTCTACAGAAAAATAGAATAGTAGCTCAGTCTTCTACACCGGGCGAACCTCAGTAAAATGGAGTAGTTGAAAGACGTAACCGTACCCTGATGGATATGGTGCGAAGCATGATGAGTTATTCCACACTGCCATTGAGTTTTTGGATGAAGGCGTTAAAAACCGCCATTCATATTATAAACAGAGTATCAAGTAAGTCGGTGCCCAAAACACCGTACGAATTGTGGACAGAAAGAGTTCTCTCATTAAACCACTTACGTGTGTGGGGGAGCCCAGCTAAGGCTAAGGTATTTAACCCAAACATTAGAAAACTAGATCCCAAAACAGTAAGTTGCCATTTTATTGGCTATCTTGAAAAGTCAAAAGGTTATCGTTTATATTGCCCAGACAGATATACAAAGTTTGTAGAAACGAGACACGCTGTCTTCTTAGAGGATGAGATGATGAGGGGGAGCATAGTAGCTCGAGAGATTGATCTCGAAGAGAAGCGGGCGTACGCGCCTACTCCGATAATTCAAGAGCCATTCTTCTCACTGCCGGCTGTCGCTACACCGACAGTGCATGACACAATGGTGCTAGCACCTGTTATTGTTCCTCCTGTGGCAATAATGAATGAGAATGAGAAACTTGTTCCTCAGGATCCCATATAACCCGTTGCCACAGATGAGGGGGAGCAACAACAGCCTCCAACAAAAAATGCGCAAAATCAGGATGCTCAGAAAAAGTCTCAAAGAGTAAGAAGATCAGCTATTTCTGATGATTATCAGATTTATCAAACAGAGGAATTTTAAATGGAGGATGATCTCACCTCATTTGAAGAAGGCATGAGAAGCAAAAACTCTTCAAAATGGCTTGAGGCCATAGAAGAAGAAATGAAGTCCATGAAGGCTAATAAAGTCTGGGACTTGCAAGTAATTTCTAAAGGAGCCAAAACAGTAGGCTGTAAATGGATCTACACGACAAAACTTGACTCCCAAGGAATGTAGAAAAATATAAAGTACGACTCGTGCCAAAAGGCTTTACGCAAAGAGAAGAGATTGATTACAATGAGACCTTTTCTCCAGTCTCGTGTAAAGATTCCTTCCGAATCATAATGGCACTAGTGGCTCATTATGATTTAGAGTTACATCAAATAGATGTAAAGACAACATTCCTCAATGAGTATTTGGAGAAAAATGTTTACATGACACAACCGAAAGGCTCTGTCGTGTAAGGAAATGAAAAAATGTGATGCCGTCTAAAGAAATCGATTTATGGGTTAAAGCAAGCTTCAAGACAGTGGTAATTGAAGTTTGATAGTACGATAAAGAAATTTGGGTTTAAAGAAAATATAGAGGATAACTGTGTTTACTCAAAGTTTAAAGATGAGAAATTTATCTTTCTAATCCTGTACGTGGATGATATTTTACTGGCTAGTAGTGACGTCAGTCTGCTACTGGAGACAAAAAAAATTTTGTCCTCAAACTTTGATATAAAAGATCTCGGTGAAGCTTCGTTCGTTCTGAGAATTAAAATTCATCGAGATAGAAACAAAGGGGTATTAGGACTGTCACAAAAGGCATACATAAAAAAAGTCTTAAAAAAATATAGTATGCATAAATGTAGTCCATCACCTGCTCCTATAGTCAAAGGCGATAGATATGTGGATTTTCAATGCCCCAGGAACCAGTACGAGCTTGATCAAATGAAATCGGTTCCGTATGCTTCAGCTATCGGAAGCTTACAGTATGCTCAAGTGTGTACACGCTCTGACTTAGTATTTGTTATCGGGTTACTTGGCAGATTCCAGAGCAATCCTGAAATAGAGCATTGAAAATTGGTAAAGAAAGTCTTGTGTTATTTGCAAGGAACAAAAAGCATCTGATTCACTCTATATAGTGGGGTACACAGATTCTGATTATGCGCTGGAGATGATAAAAAGTCAACATTCGAATATGTGTTTACTCTCGCTGGAAGAGCTATTTCGTGAAAAAGCTCAAAGCAAACCGTCACTACATCGTCCACAATGTATGTCGAGTTTGTAGCATGTTATGAGGCTACGAGGCAGGTGAACTGGCTTAAAAAGTTCATACCCGGTTTAAAAGTGGTTGACGACGTCTATAGACCACTTAAGTTGTACTGCGATAATGAACCCGCAGTAATGTATGCCCACAACAATAAATCAAGTGACGCTGTCAAACACATTGACATAAAGTACTATGTTGTGAAAGATAAAGTTCGGAATCAAATCATAAGTCTTGAGCATATAAGTACCGCAAAGATGTTAGCGGATCCGCTTACTAAAGGCTTACCACCCAACGTGTTCAGAGAACATGTAATCGATATAAGTTTAAGGTAAAGCCTATGATTCCTGAACTAAAAGATAGCCCAAAAGATTAAAGTAACTATTTTAAAACAGAGAAGTGAATTGTAGCTGTTGAATCTATCGGCGATTGACCGTGACGATGAGATAGTTCTATGCATTAATCTGTAATGGAATGAGTAAAGTTGAAAGTATTAAAGATAAAAGTATAAGTTGAGATCAAGGGGGAGAATGTTAGAAGATGATTTCCTGTTAGTTAGCCCAACGGCCAACTAATCTTGACTCACGCCCTGATCGAAGGCGCCCAGCCGATCTATGCCTAGTGGGCCCTCGTCGCACAGCGATATATAGAGGAGGGTGAGGGAGCCGGGACACAACACACGAAGTTGGCCGTCGCTCGAACTCTACCCTACATCTAAACCTTAAGTACGATCTTTGAGGGTGCGCTGCCAGCGACGGGATTACCCATCACCGCCGCCACACCCTCGACTTCGACCTTGATCGAAGCCGACCAGAAGACCCTCTCCTCTTCCTCGACCATCGCCTCCCAAGCGCGGACTTCACCAACCCAGAAGAGAAATGGCGAGGACTTCTTAGAAACCTCGCTAATCTGCTCACCGACTAAAGAATAAGATACAACACTGTCAAAACACAGTTTCATTATGCTGCTTATATTTAGGCCCTTATATTTATCACCGTTGGCGTAGAAACAGTTAGAGCGACTATTTCAAGTTTGTCTGTACTCGAGCGAGCCAGCGTGGGAACATTTTCGCGTATAGTAATCCGCAGGTTACACCGAAGTCTTGCACCGTCGCCATCGGATCCCGGCTTCCACCGTCTCCCGCCCCATCCTCGTGCCTAATCTGTACAGCGAGATACGATGCACCGCGCGCCGATTTCTCCAAGCAGGTTCCGTGTCTCGCTCGGCTCCGGTTCTTCAGTTCCTCGCCGGCGCAATTGGACAGCAAGCCATTTGATATACAGAACTCTCTCCGTTCATTGAACTTTTAAATTCAACTTTTGACTATTCGTCATATTCAAAAGAATTTTATAAATTTTATGTATTTTGATATAATTTGATTTATCATTACAGTTATTTGAATCACAATTTAAAATTTTACACATTCGAACAAATTTTTTAATAAAATGTCAAAGTTGAATTTAAAAGTCAACGGTGATATCAATTTAAAAACAGAGAGAATACTTTGCTTGTAGGCTTATTTTATCGTCTCTGCGAATAAAGGAACACGGTGCTGATTGAGAGTCGGAGTGACCAGCCGTTGAAACCGTGACGGCTGGAAGGAGCTACTACCTCCGTCTGTGTAGAAGTTTTTTTTAACTTTTATTAATTCATATTTTAACAAATGATTTTTATGATTTTGGTTAAATTTAAAAAGCTAGTATTTTTTACTTTTAAATTCATAAAAAAAATACTTTTATAATATATATAATTTTTATTATAAAAATTAATTAAATTTATTAAAATTATTGATTAAAGTCATAATCAACAAAAAATAAAAATAAACTTTTATTGGATGGATGGACGGAGGGAGTAGCCAGCACAGCTCGCGAGAAGATCCTATACGTGAGCAGGACCCTGTACGTGAGTCGGTACACGAGAGGGTGTACCGGCGAACAGTGTTTCCAAGACTCGGAGATCCAGTGATGTTCCCCTTCCTTGCACGAACGAGTAAGCTGCGGAAACGTGCGCACGCAACAGTGCGCTGAATATTTTCAGCCAACTGCCATTTTCAGGCTCAATTGATCAGTCCAATCAGACTCGTTTGTCGTTTTTCAGTTTCGTGTTCCATCTCAAATTTTTTTTTTTTGTTCAGCCATGCACGAATACAGCTTACCTACTTGCTTAAGCTAAGTCGTTTTCCCCCTTAATACCTGTCCGCATCCGCCCTATTTGGCGACCACGACCCAGCCAGCTAGCTGTAGTGCAGCAAAGCTTGCGTTCGCCTACACTGCAACTGCAAAACCGTTTGGTCCGTTTCCAGACACCCACCGATTAACTTGATCGAATCCGCGAAAGTTCACGGCCTCAGGATCGCACGCGAGGAGGGACCGGCGGGCGGGCGTCGCCGTCGCCTGCCGAATTCGCCCATCTCGTCATGATGCTCTTCTTATCCCTTCGGGCTCTTGTGTCATCCATGGGAAGCTGGACTCGCGCGATCGGGGGGCGTACGTCTGGCGCTCCTTGCGGCGCCGCCTCATCCTCCTCTCATGTCGTGCGACGCTCCTGGTTTCACGGAGAGGAATGGACAGCCTGCGCTCTCCTACGGACGACGATGATGGGGAACCGGCCGGCTGCGGATGAGCTGGCGCGAAAACGATGACGGTCGATGATGAGTGATCGATCCCGGCAGCGCGACGGGGAGAACTGTAGCTGACTGATCAGTGATGACCACTGTTCCTCCTGCTCGATTGCTCGCTTGATCTGATGACCTCAGGGCACCAGACGAGCAAGATTGAAGGGCTACTGGTGGTCCTCGTCCCCATCCAATCGCGCATCGATCGATCGTCGACCAACGACCGCCGCGCGCTCCCCTCCGTCCGTCCTCCGCTCATGATGGAGATCGGGTGCTCGTCGTTGCATGCCGCGCCATGGTCCTGCAGGCTCCCGACAGAGAACGGGAGCTATCGTCTCCTCCTCAATACTGTGAGTCTGTGATGTGCGCGTCGACAAGACAGCAAAGGAGGGGACGAGCGAGGACGACGGCGCGCGGGGAGGATAAGAGGAATGATGACGGATCGAGTGGTGGGTGCCATACGGATTCAGCTGCCAGCCCCACTGGGCTGGGCTGGCCGTCCCTCTCCGGACGACGACCGCGGCCGTCGTCTCCGTGACAGCCACCGCTTCACGGCCGTAGCATGCGCCGTCGCATCAGCTCTGGATTGACCGTGGCGGCACGTCGAGCCAGCGGTACGGCCGGCGGCCGCCCGGGTCCATCTTATCCGTGCTCACGAGCTGCATGCATGTTACCGCCGGCTAGGAGCCCCTCGCCAGTTCTCGTTACTAATTTAGCACTCGAACGATCTCTCGTCGTGTCGGCCGCGGCGCAACGCGCCAGCAGGGGCGCGATCCCAATCCAGCAGGCCTGCACGCCCTGCTTCCGATAGGCCCATCTGCAAAGGGACGCGACGGAGCCCAGCGCCGAGTGGCTCGAACTCGAAGCGGCGACGGGTTGGTGAAGTGCGAAAGGAGAATGGTCTACTCTTTATGTCGCCGAGAGAAGAGAACCCTTGGGGTGTTTGTGGGCTGGCGCGATTCAGCCTTGGCTCAAGTATTTCTAGATGGGCCGGATGAATTGCAAACGATTGCCTGAGATAGGCCGATTGGCTGGGGTAGTGGGCTAGTGCGTCACGGATTTTGAATATCTGCAAATACGTTCTCCCGCGTGGACAGAGATCATTTTAGCCCTTTTTATGTTTTCTCTAGTCAATTTCGAAGCACGTCTCTAAAACTACACCAAAAATTCTAAAAAAAAATCAATATACACAGGACAGGCCACCGTCCATCATCCTTTAATGGAGTATCTCACATTCCCTTGTCCCAACGGGCCATGTATCTTCGAGACAGATGCAGGCGGAGGCGCCCCTTTTGTGTGTCCCTAAGACGATGAATCGCGCTTCTTTTTTTCTTTTTTCTTTTTTCTTTTTTTTGAAGCAAGACGATCGTGCTGGTGATTTAATTTTGTTCTCGAGCTGCGATCGGCCACAAACATATTCCAACGAGGTTATGGGAGGATCTATAAGCGAGTCACCACGTGCGTCCGGCGCCCACTTGTATGCCAGGAGAGAACAGGTCAGATAAATTCAGTAACCCAAAGGCATCGATGCAACATTGGATCGGCCGAGCTGGTTCAGACTTGCCTCGATCGCCTGGCATAGATGCATGCATGTCAACCGTTTGACCAAACTCATACGGTAATAAAATCTCTCTTGAGGCATCGAATCCGGGGTCAGAATGAATTACTTTACTCGACTGAAAATAGTAGTTGCACTGATAAACACATCTCAAACGCACTCAAGAAGACAACAGTAACATTTTTTATTTCAATCCAAAAAAGAGGAAAAGACAGCAAAAATCACTAAGAACTACTTGCTACATCGTCTTAGGTTCTTCCTGAGAGGTTAACCTAGTCCTCGAGATCATACAGTTGCCAAGAATCCCACCAATGCAAGTACCGCAAGCACCGGCGCGGACACGCACGTGGCCTCCGTCGTCGCCGCCGACTTCCCGCCAGACGGCGAGGGGCCCCCACCGCTGCCGGCCTTACTTGACGAGGATGAACCTGGCACAGCAGGGGCCGGAGCCGGCGCGTCCGCCGCGCCACCGACGAGCACGAGCTTGCCCTTGGCGTCGAGGTTCTCCTTGCCGAACGCGTGCTTGGCCGGCGCGCCGTTGGTGACGGTGGACCCGACCTGCCAGATGTGGTTCACCACCGTCATGCCCGGGACCAGCTGCAGCTTGCCGTAGAGCCGGATCTCCCCGGCGCTCTCGTCGGCAGCGAGGTCGGAGGCCTTGAACTCGATGGGCGTCGAGGTTGCCGCGAGCGGGCCGTACCCCGTGACGTTGTAGGTGTGGACGGTGTATACAGAGGAGGCGCCCGCGGACTTGAGCGCGACGAGCGCCTGCGCGCCCGCCATGCCGTCGCCCGTGGGGTTGATCGCCCACGCCACCCACCCGGCGCCGCCCGCGCTCGCCGGCGGCTTGGCCACGAACGCCACCGACAGCGACGCCGACTTGGCGTCGTAGGTCCAGTACAGCGACGCGCCGAGGTGTCCCAGCGAGGTGCAGTTCGTGTAGGTCCTGCCTGCCGGGAACTTCTCGTGCCCGCAGCCTGTCGCGTTCGCGCTTCCAGCCGCCGCCGCCACCGGCGATGCCAGGAGGAGGCCGGCCGCCAGGAGAAGAAGACCAGTGGCCATTTCGATCGGAAATCGGGAGCGGGCGTTACCTTGAGGTTTGGTTCTCTCGGGAGTAGTAGTGCTGGAAGACTACCGACCTGTTTAAGAGTAGGAGAGATGTTACGATGCTATCGGATATACTTCCACCTGTTCAATTAATTTTAGTCACTAATTTTTAAGAATAGATACTGACTCACTATTTTTTAAGTCAAATTTATTTTTTTAAGTTCTAAATACAATAAAAAGTATTTTTAATTATGTATATCTTTATTTTTAATTGTTAGATCTGATCTAATTAACAGTTATAATTAACTTTAAGCATTATAACATCTCTCTTTGTATAGCGTTGAAGCAAAGGTCACGTCCGGACCGGTAGAGATTCATACAGCCAGCTACGACTATGGCTGCAGGAACCAATAGAGCAGTGATAGCATCCCAAGGCTGCAGCCATAGCGAAGGATTGGTATATTTGAAATTTGAAACGTTT
Source organism: Zoysia japonica (assembly GCA_001602275.1). Taxonomy (NCBI): domain Eukaryota; kingdom Viridiplantae; phylum Streptophyta; class Magnoliopsida; order Poales; family Poaceae; genus Zoysia; species Zoysia japonica. The sequence goes on from BCLF01000018.1 coordinate 567,278, forward strand.
TTAATGATTTTATGTGTGAATGATAGAGAACCAATAGAGCAGCGATAGCATCTCAAAGCTGCAGCTATAATGAAAGATTTGCATATTTGAAACTTGAAATATTGTCTTCTTCGTGATTTTGCTATCTGTGTGAATGATATTATATATGTCTATAATTTGTAAGTATGGTAATAAATTTCTGAAGCACATTGTTTCTACCGGTAAAAATTCAAAAGGCTCAGCCACAGCCGCAGCAATAGGATCCGAACCCATCTATAGATGAAAAATGTGAGAGAATATAATCAGTTGAAATTAGAAGTGTTGCATTGAGCGGCGGTATTTAGGAAGTACAAGAGACTAGACAAAGAAAACCATACTAATAAATAAGTACTCCTATATATATCATAAAATCTATCATGCCAAATATACATCTAACATTTATGGAAGCGTACAAATCTAATTATACTCTAACAAAAAATGCTTGCCATGGATGCATGTGAGGATGCATATACAAATATGCAATGCATCTGGCTGCTTAATTACCTCGGAAGTCGCCCTTGCGTTTCGGAAGTTGACTTCTTGATTTAGAGGAGATACTCAAAGATCAATGCAATTATGGCATGGAGGGGATCTATTTGTCAGTGATGGAATTAGCACATTCTAATTGATCCCGTCGTCAGAGTCGACGTAGATTAGTCGCATTCAAGCTTAATTGACTCGCAGCTCCTTCATGGCCCTTTCTTCACGGTCATAGCTAGGTTTTGCGGGCACATGGAAGAACGTGGGGCCCAATCATGCTATCGCCGGTAAAATTGTTATAATTAGTTCATGGATTACGTGCCCCTGACGGTTAGATGACGTATACTCTATGTGGCCAGTTCGTTTCTCGAGTCCATTACGGACGCCTGGGCCATTGATCGTACCGGGACGCAGACTGTTTTATGTGGGCTTGTATATTGTACTGGGCAGCATATTCCACGGCCCACGACGAAGTGTGGATCTGGAAACGGCCCGTTGTTCATGTTGGGTGGTTACTGCTTACAGGCTTGAACGCGGCAGCAGGTTCCATGGCTCACGATGAAATGTAGATCTGGGAGAGTGTATTAATGGTTAGGGTTTTAAAAACCATTCCAACCGATCCATTTTTTTCGAAAAACGGTAAAATTGGTCCAATTCAGTTTTACGAAACAACCAATATTCAATCGAAAACTGAACCTAATATTGTAACAAAATTTGCTAACCGATCAATTTTTTCAACCATTCAGCTGGTTTTTTAAACTTAAAAAACCAAATTTGATAAGTCTCTCCACTGCTCCATAACATGCTACTGACCATTCATTCATAGATCCTGTTTGACATAGTTAAAATTTGTTAAAAAAATTTATTTTCATAGCTGATAAAAAATAATTAAAAAATAAATTGTTATTTAATTTATTTTGAAAAACTGCTGAACGTCAAACAAGCCCTGATGGCTCTCACCATCGTCGGAATCCAGGCACCAGCTTCGTTCATTCGTCGTACTTGTACACGCTTCAACAATGGCTGGATTACCGTGGTGTTATGAGTCTTATGACGAGCCTGCAACGTGACCCAGGGTCGTCCCCAACCACCGAGCCGGCGATAACCTCGAATGTCTCAAGCTGTCTGCCAAACCCAAGCTCGCGCCCCTGCCCCACCGGCCGCTCGCCTGTCCCCTCGAAGCTAACTGCCACCTTCGCTCTCTTTTAGCCGCGGCGCGCAAACGCACCGCACAACTGCCCATTTCAACGTCCCGGCCGGCTCCCCGCGCCGCATCCGAAGTCCGAACGCCACTCCCACACAGTGTTTCGGCGCAGGTTCCAGCAGCCGACTCGAGCTCAGTTTGTCTGCCGCTGCAGCCTGTAGACTTGCAGAGTGTGAGCTGTGGAAGCGTGAAGGAGGACCACCGAGCCATGGCGTCGCCGTGCGCCGCGATCGTGCTCCTCCTCGCGGCGCTGCTCTTGCCGCCGTCGGCGGGGGCCGCCTGCGCGGGGGAAGCGTTCGCGTCGAACCGCGCGGCCGCCTACGCGGCGTGCGTCGACCTACCCCACCTCGGCGCGTCCCTGCACTGGAGCCACGACGGCGCGTCGGGAGACCTGTCCGTCGCGTTCGTGGCCGAGCCCGCCGCGCCGGGCGGCTGGGTGGCGTGGGGGATCAACCCGTCGGGCGACGGCATGCCGGGTGCGCAGGCTCTCGTGGCCGCACCCTACGACGGGGCCGGCGGCGCGTGGTCCGTCCGGACGTACAACATCTCGGGGTACGCGCTCGGGGAGCCCGGGCCCATCGCGTTCCCGGCGTCGGACCTTGCGGCGGAGCTCGGCGCCGACGGCCGAGTCGCGGTCTTCGGGAGGATCAACGTGGGTCCCGGTGCCGGCGTGCTGAACCAGGTGTGGCAGGTCGGCGCCGCCGTCTCTGACGGGAACCCTGCGCCGCACGCCATGGGCGGCGACAACCTCGCCGCTAAGGGCAGGCTCGACCTGCTCAGGGCCACCGCCGCATCTGCCGAAGCCGACAGCGCCACCAAGAAGCGAAATGTAAGTAGCGCCTTTTCTGATGACCGCTTTTTCTTTCCAGCTTTGATCAAACAACCGTGCGCAGTGAAAAATTAAACCTCACTACAAATTTCTTGTCTCGATCGAAGATCCATGGCATCCTGAACGCGGTGAGCTGGGGCATCCTGCTGCCCGTGGGCGCCATCTTCGCGCGCTACCTCAAGACATTTGAATCGGCAGACCCGGCCTGGTTCTACCTCCACGTGACCTGCCAGCTGACTGGCTACGCCGTGGGCGTCTCCGGCTGGGCCACGGGCATCAACCTCGGCAACGAGTCCGAGGGTGTCAGCTACCCGACTCACCGGAACATCGGCATCGCGGTCTTCGCTCTCGGCACCCTTCAGGTCTTCGCGCTGTTCCTGCGGCCCAAGAAAGAGAACGAGTACCGGGCGTACTGGAACGCGTACCACCACTCGGTCGGGTACGCCGTGATCGTCCTCGGCATCGTCAACATCTTCAAGGGCATGGCCATCCTCGGCGTCGAGCAGCAGTGGCGGACGGCCTACGTCGGTATCATATTCGTCCTCGCCGCCGTGGCCGTGACACTGGAGGCCCTCACGTGGGGCATCGTCGTCAGTAGGCGCAAGGCGGAGAGCAAGACAGAGTGGAGCCACCACATGCCTCACTCCGTGTGAAGGGAAACTTTCAGGTCCTGTGCTGTGTATGGCCTATATTTATCTTTTGGTCGTGTTTGGTGTGTAACGTTGCATAAGCAGATGATAGGCAGAGAGATATTCTTGTGGTTTTGGCCTGCTTATTTTTGTATATATGGCACGTATATGTATGTACTTAAGTAGCAAGTGGGGCGGATCTTATTGCGAACCCATATATCCGCCTCACAAAGTTTATGTTAGTGGTTATTGCGGATCAATGTTATATTTTTCGCGGCTTAGCAATGATCTGTTCGCAAAGCTCACTGAATAAATGGTTATGTCCGCAACAACTCACAAAAATCCGCCACTTTATTATGTTTATTCTCAACAATAACAACAACAAAGCCTTTAGTCTCAAACAAATTGGAGTAGGCTAGAGATGAAACTCCGATTTATTATGTTTGTTTTACTTACATAAATTTGCATGAAGTTGTTTACTACTATTTAAAATATTCTACAACAAATTTTAGTCAAATTCGTTAAAATTTTATAGTGTGAACACGAGGTTTTAATTCTAGGGTGCAACTTTAAACTCATTAGAACAAGTAACTTTAAAGTTCTAATATTTTTGAATTAGGTGTATATATAATAATAAAATGGTAAATTCTGTGTTGAGTGGATAAATTATTGATTTTCGCAATCATCGCATATTTTCTCTGTATCAAATTATGCGGTTCACGAGTTCCCACAAAATCCGCATATTTGATTTATGGCTAACAATAATGTGTCTCACGAGTGCAACAATACCCGGCTCACTTGCAATTTGAGTATGTACATTATGCGGAAGTTTGAGTGGTAGTGAGAATGCTTCATGCAGATACAGAGTGACACCCATCAGCGTTGAGTGGTTGTGAGACTGCAGTCGACCGGTCACCATGAATCCATTAACCCTGTTAACCCATCAGCATTGCGAACCATTACTGCCATTCATGACATATCCAATCGATACGTCGAAGCTTTTGGCCTGAGTCTCAATCTCAATCTGTTGCAGTTTTTTGACGGGTTGTGCTCTGCACCGTGCAAACACTCGGCAAACGTCAGGAAGTTGCCGTTGGAGAAGTCCTTTTCCAGGAAGATCCGTAGTGATCATGCACTCAGCGTTGAGGCCCCATGTCGAAGGCCACTTTTGCTGAAGTCCGGCAATTTCTTTGCTGTGGACCATGATGCATGGTTGGTGAAGCTGCAAGGACGATATCAAAGTGCAGAAAACGTACTACCTGTATCGCCATCTAAATGCAGGAGACAGAGATGAATATACAAAAAAGCAGGACAAGATGACGTTTCCAGAATAGACCGGCGTATCTCTCATGCTGCATAATATAACCCAGTGTTGTTTATCCTTTGTATTATGGGATCATTTTAAGGAAGAAAGAAAGATAACATATAAAAGTTGCAAGCATATTTTTTCCTTTCTATTCACGTAAAGTATATCCGGTCACTGCGTCGTCTAGCTTTAGAAAGCCACGTTCAGGTGCTCATTGCAAACCTAATCTTGGTGCGACGTCCAAATCAAACGATTGGTTGAGATAACTGGGTTCCTTGCTAATTTCTCCTTGCAGTAAATAAGGTCCTTAACAGTAACGATTCCAATCAATCTACCATGTACATCATAAGATAGTTGAGAGTTGAAAAGGCTCAGGATAAATTTCGTCAATCACAAGTAAAAAATGGTACCGTTTTGGAAGCATAATCTACACATGATTGACAAGAGCCAAGGCATTTGCTACTGAGTTTACACTGTCCCCGTATCAGATTCCAGCTAACCTAATCAGTACGTAGCCACGTGCAAGGCACCATTTGCCTATTTTCTGTCGGGTATTCAGTTTCCAATCAAAAGCTTTGTTCCCTCAGCAAAGCGATGTCTACAAGCGTAATGATCATGGAACCAATTTGAGGCTTGAGGGGCTTGGGACACCCTGAAGTAATTCTAAGTCAAAGCGAGAGTTCCGCTGTATAAGTTACCGGTACTGTGCTGAAGCAGCCGAAGTATAGAAGAAACCAACAAGTGTTGCATGCCACCTCAAAAACTCTGTGCAGTAGGATCAAAGCAAGCGCTTAAAGAGGCTATCTATTTCTTCACCTCATCACGATTTCATCTAGAAGAATTTTTTTCAGCTAGGAAGGTGCTATCAAGTGTACCAACATTGTTGCAAAGAGAGCACGAGTTTTTGCTGAGCTGCATTTCACTATCAGAGGCTGACGAGTGGCAGTGATTGAACTAGACGTTCTCAATTCTCACCAAGTTGCAGTTATGCTTTGGTACCAGGTTCCATTTTCAAACGTGGCAAAAAATTACTTCTGAATACTGGTGCCAGGCGTGCAGCAACATTGTTTGTCATATTTTATTTGCTTAGCAAAGCTCATATAGCCACGCTTCATAAAGCAGTTACAAAATTTGAAATCAAATTACAGTTCTGTCGTCCTGATGCATGCAAGTTAACTAAAGGCACTAAGAAACGGGGAAGCAGCAACTTTAACTTGACCTCATGAAAAGGGATATTTCGACCATAGAATATAACATACTCGGGGAATTTACATCGTACCTAGAAGAAAAGAATTTTAAAACAAGCCAAAGCTGTTGAAGTGTTTTCCCGCAAAAGCAAGAGGCAACAATAGGTCTACTTAGAGTGGAACTATTTTTTCCCAGCAAGGACTGCATATTATAGTAAACATTATGGAAGTTGTCAATAAGTAGGAAACAACTAAAGCTATCCACAAACCTATGACCAAACTATAAGGAATAAAAAAATATTTTATATCCCTCATTCACTCTCTCATTAGTGGTGGACATGTTTTTTTTATTTGATAGTGGGTTTTAGTTGCTGCTTACACATTCTGCATCCTATAAATAACTAAAATTTTCTACACAAAGGTCCACTCTTATGGACAAATTAAAAATAAACATTGTGGTTACCCTAAGTACGGGAAGACATTTGAGCAGAAAAGCAAGATCCAAAAAAAAAAAAAAAGCTAAACATTACGCTGAGTCCAGTAGTATTAGACAACACTAAGCCCCAGGCAGCACAAAAATATAAGAAAAAAATATCAATTAGGCAATGACAATAAAACCCCAACATACAATTTTTTCGGATGTCATCCTTTTATTAAAAAAAACATATACTATATGATGCTCATCAACGCTGATCTCATTCTTATAGTAGCACAGTAAAGTTGTGCACGGACATGTGAACTGGTTTGCATTTTGATCTTTTTATATACATTTCACTCTCTAAGTAAAGGTGATTAACCCGCAGATGATAAACTGGTTAGGGTGCATCCTTTCTGTTATGGCAGCTGCAGTTATCAGTTAGTTTTTAGGGTTTCCAGTTCGGCATGATAGCATAGCTGACACTTGCAGTTAGTTTAGAAAACTTACTTGACACCATTTATATTTTATACATATTATTTGTTACAAACCATTAATGGATGACAGAGCAAAATAAGATTATGTTGAACTAGAGTCTAGAACTGGACATACTCACAGAATAGGGTCAAATGTTGACGGTCCTAAATCTTCAGAAATCTCTGAAACTCATCTTAGGATCATCATGCTTCGAGCTCCCCCGTCTTCCCCTAGCTCTCCCACGGCCTCTCCCCCTGCCTCTCCCTCTACCTCTCCGCATAAAAAATGACTTTCCATGCTTCATCTCAATGAGTGAATGCAATAGATCATCACACAAGATACAACCCTCATGCAATGTTGCTCCATCTTCAAGAGGGGTAGTCTTCTTGTTGAAATCAACTTCAATGATAGTTGACTCACATGTTGTGCACTTTTTACTCGTAGTAGTGATCCTATGCGCAGCATGTGGGAGCAAGACAATGCAGTTACACATGTTGCAATAAAGTCGCCATTTGGGTGCACTAACAGGATCAAGAATCAGGGTGCCGCTACACTCAGGACAAGCACAAACTCCTTGAGTAATCATCGACTGCTTGCAAGTAGGGTGCGGACAAAGAAAGCATGGCATGCCAGCTCCTTTTCCAACCTTGCCAGTCTCATCAAGCTTGAGAGCACCAAAGAGTTTGTCGATGCCTTCAAATGGAGGATTATTATAGCAAAAAGGGCACAGCGGGAAGAACTTTGCATCAGGGCCCACCATCGAGAACAGAAGTAACTCAAAACCATCAAGGGGGCACATAATTTCCTTGTAAAGCTGAAAAGAACAGAAATTTTATTCAGGGCACACATGAACTCACTTGGCATAATAAAGCATATAAAATATGGAGATGCATATCTGAAAGTCAAATATAGCATGAAATAGTGAAGTGATAAAGAAAAATATGGTCATTAAGTTCAGGAAAAACAAATGGAGTATGAAGCAAATTACGACAAAAACATGGACAATTGTTAATAACAAAAATTGGGAAGTACGAGAAAGTAGGGGCTTGCAAGTGTGTAAAATTTCTCTGTGAACAAAATAACTAATAAGGATACCTTATTCTAAATAGTGAGGTCTGCTTGTTAAATTTTCATGAACTAAACTTGGACATAGTAAGACAGCATGGTGCATGATTGATATGCAAATAAGTATCACCTTTATGGAACCTTTCTGGGGAAGATAAAATACGTCATCACAAGTCACACAATACAATCTCATGGGCTGAGTGGATATGAATTTCATATACCGACCACATTTCCCACACTTGCTCAACAGGCGCCCAGAGTCTGCCAGAGGTGAAAACTGTGCTTCGAACAAAGCATCCATGTTTTCAATCTGTAAAAAGAACAGTTGATTCTAAGCAAGTAAGCATCTCAACAAACATTAAAGGAATCACAAATGAAATCATATCTATAAAATGAAAAAATAAAGATGGATAAAGCATGTTCCATTCTATTCAGTGCTGCCTGATATACTGTGAAAGACTCCAATAATCTAGTAGGAAGATGATGGAAAACTTAATTTTGTTCATCAATGCCTGGTACGCAGTGAATTTTGTCCAATAATCAATTAGGATGATGGGTGGGAAATTAAACATGTTCCTTTTTAGAGAAGGTTTTGAATATTTAGAGAGGCTTTAATCTGCGCAAACAAAGAAAAGAATGTATAAAAGAAGATTTCCAAGATTGATATGGGTGTGTGATTCCTCTGAAGTAAGATCATGCATCTCCAACAAAATAAATTGCCTTCTTAATCCAATAAAATAAATTACCTTCTTAACAAAATAACTGTACTTTTTCATAAATTGCTGAAGAGCATGTTGAACAACTTGATGGTGATCAGCTTTTCCTATTGCAATTAGAGTAATCTGTTGCTCAATAAAGCTTCTGATATCTGGCAAGCAGAGATCAGCGTCAATGCACTGATATCCTCTAATCAATGTGGTTCCCAGGGGTGTTGGTACTAATCTTCTTCCAGAATTCACCTACATTGATAAATAGAGGAATTAGGTCACTTTATCTATTAATATATTCGAATGTAGATGTGTAAGCGCCCCACAATATATAACTCACATGAAGGTCTAGGTAGAAAAATAACTCAACTGACCTGCACATAGTTCCGCTCACAGATATTATTTATATGTACAGGAATTGATGCATCAGTGCCTATGCCATTCTTCTCCATGAGAGAGATCAATTCGCTTTCACTTAGATGATCAGGAGGCGTGGTGCTTCCCTAAATGAGGAATCATTATTCAGCAACATATTCATGCCCAGATAAAATTTGTGTTCATGTAATGAGCAAACCAAATAGGCCTTACCTCATATAAGTCAACCTTATGAATGTTAATAGAATCCCCCTTTCTAAATGCAGGAAGATTAGTTTCACTGACAGCTAGCCATGGCATAATACAGGTAAATCCTTTAGAGATGACACGACTACCAACACAATGGAATGTCTCTCCACCGGAAGTTAACTCGATTGCCGTCCTAACATCCATGATAATGAAAAGAATCATTTACAATCAATTCCTTAAAAAATACTATAGAGCTAAAAGAGAATCAGTGATGTAAAACATGGTGTTTTGTTGATATATTTGCCTTCCAAAGAACAAAAGGGAAATTTGAAATTTTTAGGTAAGGACTGAGTAAAAGGGAAATCAATAACAGCGCATTGTATAAGATGACTGTTAAATGCAATGTAACAAAGATAAAATGGTTTGGCCAGGTGGGATGTAATATACCTTGTATACCTACAATCAGGACTAACAGTCCCGATAAAGTGCTGGCATATGTATTGATACAGCCTCCATGCATCAGTTCCCAAAGCTTCTTCTGTTGTTGATCTCATTGGAGTAATTGGGGGGTGGTCTCCAGCATCATGACCTTGACGAGGCTTAACAAAACCAGCATCCAGCAACGTCCGGACATTATTGGACCATAAAGGATTATGTGCTAGTACAGCAAGTATGCTTGTAAAATCAAACGATGCTGGATAGGCAGTGCTCTCTGTACGTGGATAACTGTGAAGATAACTATTAGAACTTCAGAAGGAAAAGTGAACATGCAGCAACAGTAGCACCTACCCAGTGAAAAGGTAAAGCATTTTGTTCATAAGCAATCATTATAAGTAGATCACATAGTTTTAACTTCTAAGCTTAAAGCCCTGTTGGCAAAGCTTATTTATGTAAATCATATTTCATAGACCAATAAAATAGGGGAAGGCCCTATCCCTGTTGCAGTATTCAAACCATATTAGAAGAATGCCAGTTGGCAGTATGGAGATTTGTGAGTAATGCAAGGGTCAGCCACGAGTGATACCTAAAATGCTAAAATCAACACATCAACTCATGACCAGTGGCTAAGGCCTTGGTATGGTGAAGGTCTATATCTAGCTAATAGCTACGTATCTGTGGGGCCACAAAACTTAATGAGATATATAATGCCTTCGGTTGTACAACTATACGGACAATAGTAGCTGTTATGATATTTTGAAAACAGAAAATGCAAATAACGTCTGTTACATTGTTACAATAAATAAATCAACAATAACTTCAATCAGGTTAATACATAATAACATAACTTTACCCACATATAAGACAAGAAAAATGCAATACAAAACTTAGCATTGTTTATAAGTCCATTTATGAAACCTGATAAATCCCTGTGTATAGAGCCGCTCTGCCAAGTGCATAGCTGTCTGAGGTCCGATTCCTAGTGCGCTTGATGCAACCTGAGATACGAAGAATATTAAAAAAACTTGATGTTTACTGAACTCTTGCATGAAAATTGTGTGAACAAACCCAAAATGCTCATTTATTTATAATCAAAATGGACACTTGAGTTACTAAAATTCCTGTCAAGACATAAACCAACTGGAGAATCATGGACATTGCATTTAAGGAAAGGTTATTATGAACTAAGGATTGAGGTAACAATAAGTAATGTATCATCAACATAACAGAGTAAGCTCTAGTAACACTGTAGTTCAAGACATGTTAAAACGGCTCTGGTACCTTAAGCATATTAACTGTGTTGAGGCCAGATGGACGAGTTTTGCATTCTTCCTTCACTGATATATCTGCTACTTTTAGAGTTCCATTACTGAGTACCATCTTTTGGAACATCACAGTAACCTACATTTTTTTAATTAATTAAACGATACAAATATTTAAATAATAAAGTAAATCATTTGGTTACGTGAGCTCACATCAAAATCAAAAAGTTTCTTTCGGTCCCATTCTAGCTGTATTTCATTACCATCTTTGACAATATAAGTTTTCAAGGACCAGAATTTCTCTGGTTTGAATGTGGTAATTTGTTGGTAACGTTGTACACAGAATCCCAGAGTAGGTGTTTGGCATGGACCATACCTGATTCAGAAAAGAAAAATAATTTTAAGATCAGAATTTAGACTAATATCACTATTATGATTTGAATAAAGATAAAAACATATCTAGAAGCAAAAAATAAGACAGTTTCACTGAAACCCATCACTTATTCCCTTTTTTCCTTTATTATTTGGTTATTCTTTCTTCTCTTTTTTATCATCTTTTTCCCTTCCTTTTTTTTAATCCTTTGTGGTTTGTCTCTTGGGGTTTTTATCTCTAGCCTACTACAACTTTCTTGGGACAAAAAGGCTTTGTTGTTGCTATTGCCATCACTTCTGGGAAGACATCTCAGGATGCATGAACATTCAACTAGAAAGACAGCAAGAGTTACTTGAAGATTGACGACACATTGTAGCACTTCTTTCAACAAAAAGTGAGTTTAGAAAGCAAATTATCAAACAAATTTTTTTGATAAAGAGAGATAAGAGAACTCACGAAATTACTCTTGAATCGAGATTTCCATATTTTCCTTGAAAGTACCGTGTCTGAAATCGAGTAAACGCTACTCCTACCTTCAAGTCAATTTCCTGGCGAGCCTCCACTGACAATGCTTCATTTTTATTTGGCAGAACAAGATTGTTCATGGCACTCAGTATGTCTTTCTCAGTAACAGATGAAAATTTAGCCCGAAAAATTCTTCTGCCGGCCTCATTTTCAGGGATCCCAGTGCATTCAATAACTAGGGGGCATATGTTAGATATTGTCATTGCATTGGTCAAACTAAATAAATGAAGGTGACAGTACAAGCGAAAATAAGCAATAAAAAGCTTATAGACATATCACATTAATCAGGGTGCCAATTTTACAATAATGCTCTTTGTAGCATTATATTCTGTGTAGAAAGAGAAAAAATCTGTACAGATTCAAGAACTCTAGAGGTATCGAATTGATCTAAAGGTTGGCTCAGTCCAGAATGAACCTTCTGTGTGATGTTTCTCAATATAAAAGCTTACAGACATATCACATTAATCAGAATGAACCTTTGTTTTTAAAGTCAAGATTGTATGATGGATTACTACATAAAAAGCTCCCTACACCATTCAAATATCTATTATATTGACTAGACAGGATGATATACAGAGGGAAATAAGCTATTCCAGAACATGTTTGTATACCTTCATAGCATATGTTTTCTCCTTCTCTGTCACAGTCAAGCCAAAGTATCAGAAAGGTGCACCCTCGGGCTTCCTGAGATAGATGCCTGCGGATATGAGCCTGTAACAGAACTAGAAGTAAGTTTTGCCATTGAACATTATGATATTCTCATTTACAGTAAAAACACTATGATCTTAAAAAAATGTTCTGCATGTTCTGTCACAGAAAGAGGAAACTTGTACTCTAATTTCTTTGAACCATTTTCCAACTATGATAGTAGGATAGGATATTTGCAGATTCCATAAATGAAGCTAAGAGCCCGAGAAACATGGATGGGGAACGATAATAAAGGCACACCGCATAATAATTTATATTTTTTAATGCAATACTTATAAATCAAGTATATAATGGGAGAAATGAAATAAGATGATATAAATTCAATGAAACTGTGGGGTGATCAAACATCCATGGGTAGAGTAGAATTTGAGGAAATGTGCATGCTGGAACTTACTAGAATAATTAATACTATCAGCTCATTTGCAGTGTTATGTTCTGGCAATCAAAGTTAACGCCCCTAGCCTACTTCCTTTCAGTAAGAGTTGTAGAGGAACACATTACCTTTGGGTTGCATTCAGATCTCAAAACTGGAGCCTGGAATAGGTCCATTGGATCAGTCAATTCCCAGTTCTGATAAGCTGGTGGAAAATCTACACTGAACAAAGTGAAGCAGAGTAAGAAGACAAACAAGACAAGGATCCATATTTGCAGGATTGACTACAATCCTGAATATCTATAATATTGATCTGCTAGACAGATATGTTCTGGATTAACTGAGAAAATGAACATTAATAATATCGAGCCCGCTATACTAATGAATTCCAACTCATGAGTACAAACTACAAACATACACCGAACTATGCATTGGTCCATCTCTATACATATATCAACATTAAAGTATGAACACTAAAATACAAGGAGCATGCACATAACTAGATACACACAACTCAAAAATGAAATGGAATGGAAATTAAAACTAGCATATCAAGTGAATCTATGACAAAAGCTCAGAAATCAACTGAAAAAAAAGAAGCGCAGAACCTGAAGACATGACCAATGACTGATGTCACTTTGTAAAATGCATGAGAGCCTTGAAACACCCCCTCAAACTCATGGACATCTGTGCTTCCCTTCCGTGTAGACATCTGCATATTAAAAATACAATGAGAGTAGCTCTTAGATTAATATACTTGTAGTTTCCAGTCTAGCCGACAGTCACCATGGATTGGACAATCTCTGCAGTGTAATAGCACTTGATGCGGCTTTGAGCATTGAATCATTGTATAGACCTAGGTGAAACTGGGCACAGTCACACCCCCCCAATAAACACACAGGCCATTGATACCGTTCCGGCTCGATAAATGAAACTAGCAACCGCACAGAAGGGCCAGTACCCATCAGCGTGCTGAGCCGCCACGCTCAGCTAGGGCTGGCTCCTTCGAGACGGCCCAATTCATGGGACTTCCACGCCATGCCCAAATTTGACATCAAAGACAAGAGATTTTTAAGTTCTTGCCACGGCCGCCGAAGGATTCAGTAGGGATGTGCAGCGGGGCAGGAATAGAGAACTTACGCGGCCGCCTGAGAGAGCGGACGCGATGGAGAGCGCGATGCTGGGCTTCTCAGCGACCTGCAGCAGCGAGGAACAAATGGTGAGAGGGTGTGGAACGGAGAGTGAGGGTCACCGTCTGCCAATGAAGGTGGCGCGGTGCCCTGGCCGCCTGACCTAAACGGCGGCAGGGGCTTACCATGAGGACCTTGGGCGCCATGGGAACCGTCGGACGGAGGGCTGGAGAGGGTTTAGGTTCTGTAGGGTTTGGTTTAGACTTTAGTACTTCAAAAGCATGTTTTCAGTCAGCAGTTTGATTGTAATTTTGAGGTATTTTGAAGATTCATCTAACAAAATCAAATGTATAATGCACATGACACATGCATCGTAGTGATCAAAATTTCAAATATTTGACCGACGGGCTATAACAATCTACACTGAGTATTTAAGATGGAGAATAAGCATTAGTATAGAGAGACTAGAGAGTAGCTATTCGAGTTTTTGCTTCATTTCCTTCCATTTGGCAATACAACAACGTCAACTGTATTCGTCTGAACATTGAACAATCATGTATACTGATGTCAAAACCTTACTTGGAATCGAGGATCTTGTACTAATTCAGACATTATGGAATGATTCAAGGGGACGAAGAACTGGTCTCTTATTAACAAAATTAAAAGTGAAGATCATTGATACTGTTCATTGATTTAAAAGGAATAGATCAAAAGTATCCTGTGTGACATTGCATCAAGCCTCTCCTCGCCCAATGTAACTCTCCCTGAATTAAACTACTCTTTAAAAAAACAAACAAATAATTTACCAGTGTAAACTTATGACTCTAGACTCCTTGCTTGGGCTACATGAACAAATATCAGCTGACAGTGGTAAGCAAAGCATATGTACAGAACTGGTGTAACTCCCTGGTATGAATCTAAGACCTGCGACTCCCATCTCCTAAGACCAGAACCTCAGTATCCTTTGTACAAGTCTCAAGGACAGCGCATGATACAAGTCTCAAGGACAGCGCATGCGGCACAGGTCATGTACCTCTGAGCTCCCGTATTGCGGATAATCTTGCTGCTGTTGTTGATGACGCGACTGGCTCTTCTTGGAAGAACGTTTCTCGGTGGACAGGACATTGCTCGGTGGAATGGCAGCCGCGGGTTGGTTAATGATAGGTGGGGGAGCTGATGCCGCCGGGCAGCGATGGTGCACATTGATCGTGTGCGTCTTGGTTTCAGTTGAGGTGCTACCCGATATGATAATTTTAAGCACAACTTCCTTATCCCTGGTATCTTCGCACCACCAGTTTTGTGGTATTCCATCTACAAACTCTTCCTGTGTGTAAAAGTCTTCATGGTGGACTGTAATCTCCACTGTTTCACCTGGTTTGATTAGACCGACCGCTGGTTGGACCTGTGTGATATTGTAAATCAGCAACTGAAGGAAATCTCTGTTTACGAAAGAACCTATGCCATACAGTAGATTAACTTCTACCTTAAAATCCTAAACAAAGGTTGGACCTGCGTGATAGTGAAATAATTCTTACCTCAAGCCATAGTGGGAAACCAAAGGATGCCCTTGGAAGAAGTTCTGGCTTAGTTCCATCTCCCTTCTTGGTTGACTGTCCCTCACATAGGATTTCAAAAGATGCTTTGCTTGTTTCACACTTATTGGAAATTTGGAAGACAATATTCTCTTGCTTCTCCAGCGTAATTTCACCTGTGCTAACTGTGGTGTCTGGAACAAAACATGATTCTTTAAGTAAAGAACATACTTTTTCATTTGATTCAATTATTTCACCGTACTCTTGTCTTCTTGTTAACTCATCAACTCTTGCAATGTCAACGCTAAATATACACCGCACAGGTTTATGATCACTCTCTGTGACTTCCATGCATGCCACATACCTATCACAGAAAAAAATTGATTCTGGATCCACATGCCATCTTAAGGGGAAAACAAGTGTAATAGTATCTCACGATGTAATTGAAGCAACTACAGGGCACTCCAATGAGCATTCTGCTACTGATACAGAACGGCTATCACGGTATAGTACTCTATCACACCAAGCAGGTATCCGCTTCTTCTCACCCGAATCGTACCCTACAAGCAAAAATGACAAATAATTTTCAGCACTAATGATGCAATAAGGACTGGATCACATCAGTGCAAATCAAGAAACAAAGTTTACCTAGTGAGTCGGGCAAAAAAACAAATTACAAGTTGAATTGATAGTAACAAAATGAAAAATCGGAAGCAGCAACAGCTACATACCTCCAAGACCTGGCTGGTTCTTTTGGAATTTATAAGTTGGAGGAAATTTAATCAGTCCTTCACGCATTCCTTGAAATACCTTTCCAGCTTTCATTTCTGCTCGAAGCTGATCCTTCTCTCTTAGCCAATCAAAGCTTCTTTGTGAAACCATGTCCCGTGCTTCATCATATGTGATACCATAAAGCCGGTAGTTGAAATCACCAAGAAATACAACCATATCAGCTTCAGCCAGATCAGGCCTTACTTCTTCAACCTGATTTCCATTGACCTGAAATTACCACAATGCATGATCATGAATAGTTCAGTTAGTATCATATACTTTGAAGGCTAGATGACACATACATTCACTGTTCTGTGCAACTGGACAGATGTAGCAGAAGCTGAAAGGGGAAAAAACCAAAATGGCAGTGTTAAGCATATACAGTAAAGTTAAATAAAATACTCCATAGAAAACCATAAACATTGCCAAAAAAAGAAAATCAAAAATATGAAAGATGATTCGATGAACCTGTGGATCCATGAGGCTTATTGAAAGACATTGTCCGATAAATATGGTCGAAGTCAGCATTGCGTCTGCTAACAGCTTCCAGATGCGCAGCAAAATGATTGCTCACAAAACACATTTTACGGTCATATACTCTTATTCTTAATCCTACACCACCCTGCAGCAGAGTGAATAATCATCACATCAATAAAAGAACAATATCAATTAAACAAGAATATATAAGAGTAATGACGACTATGTGTTTCTGCTACATGTAAATTTTCCTTCCCTGTTGTGAAATCCTTGCTTATGTAATCATCTCTAAAATTTCAAGCTCCAAAAGATACATGGATATGCCCAAAACATCTATACCATAAAAAGTATAGAGATAAAAGAAGCCTTCAATATTTTTCTGTGATTGACTTCAGCTGCTCAACACTCAATTTGTCATGTTTATATAGCCATTTTTTTTGTCTTGTTCAGTGAACCAGTAGTAACCACTTACAGTATAAGAACATACAATGGAAATCTATTAGAGATAATGAATATTAATGTACATCTATATCATCATGTACCTTATTGCCGATGGCACGTCCAAGACCACATGGCACTGCAGCTGCCTCAACATCACCAACATATGGCTTAAGGCTCTTTCTTGCCCTTGAAAGGTGAATAGTTTCAATGTTATGTATAGCACATGAATATAGCAATTGGGCAAACAGTTAACTGAACCATTTATTATTTTCCAAGAAAAAATTTGCAGTTTAATTCTAAAGAAACTAGTTCATGAAAAAATCAATACCATGCAGCAATAAGCAAAGCAGCCAACTGCCTTGAACCAACTCGGTGGAACGATGTCCCCTCATCAAGCGCTTTACCAATATTGTCTATCCACCATTGCCCGTTGGCACTACCCTCAAGTCCTACCTAAAACCCATGAACAATAAAGGATTAATCAAATGTGTGATGTAGATTATTCATTATTTAAATACAAGATACAACAATGTAGAGTGACAATGCATCACTGATTGATATAAAAAATCCTGGTTACAGGAAAATGCAAAATTGGAGAGCTTAGTGAAGTTTTATAAAAAAATGACTAACAAGTGGTTAATGAGCCAGAAAAGAAAGAAATAATTAGTGAACGTAAGATCAAGCATCTTACAGTTTCTTTGGCTGCAGAAATGGCGAGAAATCCTGCACCCATCTCAACCTCTTGTAATCCAACAACAACCAATCCAACATCAGATGACACGCTGCCCAACCATGTTTTAAGTGAATCAGCAGATGCTTTTCCTTGTGCCACATTCCAGCTTCCTACCATTATGTTTATCTTCTCCATTCTAGTGTACGACAATTCCCGGTTAGATAATTCAGTTCGGATAATATCATCAAGATGTCCAGGAGAAGTCAACGGCCATCCCCGAATACCTCCATGGTGAGCCAATGTGTAGATATAAGAGCCACCAATTGCCATCCTTATGACTGGACAGCTATGTCCAGTCCAACCGGCAAGAATGTTGCCTTTATTATCCACGACCTGAATGGTACCACTTGCATAGCCCACCCATACCCTATCTCCAAGGGCCTTTATGCACTGTACAGAAGAAGTATGATATTGGAATTCTTGCACTCGGTTCCCATTTCCATCCCACTGAATAATGGAGCCATTCGTACATCCTGACCAGATTAATCCATCCATCGCTTGAGCCACTGCTCCTGTCCTACGGTTATCTTCGACAAATGTCCCCTTTGTTGCAACCCTGCGGACTGCATCAGCGGCTCCAATCAAGGCATTCCTAGATTTCTGGAAGAAGTTCAAGGAACCTTGCGACTTGTCCTTCTTTGAGGGTTTTACTTTGACCTCTTCCTCCACAGGTTGTTCTGGCATGACAGGCGTCTCTAGTCGAGCTGACTCAACTTGGCCATCCATTCCAAATACTTTTAATAACTCTCTTGTACGAGCATCCCTGTTGCAGGAGAACAAATCAACAAGTTAACACAACCATTGTGCCAAGAGAAGTAGCAATGTAAATAAAACAATTCATCAATGTTTCTTAAGACGTACCAGATAGCAAATGTCATGCTAGTCACAGTCCAGACCTTCGCCCGAGAATGATCAACTAGCATGTGCTTCACATCAGAGGCGGGCAAGGAGCAAACATTACCAATTGTGCAGTGGTTCCTGAGGTCAATGTAAGCTCTCTCAACTAACAAAGCGGCCATGTGTCTCTCTTCTGGCGACAAGGAGAGTGATTTAACAATGGCATCGTAAGGCCATGCCTTTATGACCCCACCCTCCGAACCCGACCAAATCTCACCTGTTATTAGATTCAAACATTTGAATTCGTAATTCACATGATAACTGGTGTTCGTAGGCAGAGCTCAGACAGCTGCAACATCCAGACAGAAATGCATTGCTCACCGTACGAAGTGACGACCATGGAGAGCACAGGCGTTCGACCGTACGCCTGCCAAGTGAGAGCTTCCTTGAACACTGGCGCATTGTTGGCCCCGCTTTGACCGCTGCCCCCAATGCTCCCGCCCGCGTCGCCTGCACCAGCAGCCTGGGACGTGGGCGCCGTCGAGGCCGTGTCGAGGTCCATGCGCCACGATCGGATCCTCCCGTCCTTATGCCCCGTCCACAGCAGGCGGTTGGCCCTGTCGACGGCGACGCAGAGCGCGGGCGGCGCGGGCACTCCCTCGCGGAAGGGCGCACTCTCCTCGTCTCCGCGGCGCGCGCCCGCTCCCCAGCCAGCGAACACCTCGTCGAGCGCCCACACCCTGATCCCCGACTCGGCGCCGGCCCAGAGCTGGCGGCGCTGCGGTTCGGCGGCCAGCGTGCGGAGGAACGACCCGGCCTGCGTCTCGCGGAGCGGGTGGGGGCGCACCTCGAGCGGGGGCGGACGGCCCGGGTGCATGGCCGCGCGGAGCGGCACGCGGAAGATGCCCTTGCCACCGCCCGCGCCGACGAACTCCGGGATGGTGCCGTGGTCACCGCCGTACTCGGACATGGCGCGCTCGAGCGTCATGGAGCCCTCGCTGACGCCACCGGAGGAGCGGCGGGAGGCGCTGGTGGCGCCGGAGGAGTAGGAGGCGCTGGGCTGGTGTTGGTGGTGGTGGTGCGGCGGGAGCGGTGGGTGGTAGGCTCCGCCGACCATCCCCGCGGAGGGGTCGTGGAACGCGTAGGAAAGGGAGTGGGACGTCGGAATGATGTGCTCGTCGTCGAGGCTGTGGTTGCGCAACGAGGCGCGGCGCGCGGACGCAACGTCCCGCGTCAGCGGCTGGCTGTAGGAGATCCCGCGGCGCTGGTTTCCCGGCGCCCGCGCCACCGCCGCGGCCACCTCCCGCAGAGCCTCCTCGTCCGGCTCCATGGCGATCGATGGATCGGCCGGTGAGGAGCGCGCGCTGCGGGTGGAGTGTCGTTTCTAATTTGGGCGTGGTAGCGGGAGGAATAATGCAGGAGGAAATGGTCGAGATGGAGAGGGAGAAGACCGCGGCGAGTTCGGCGCGGGAAGGGAGAGGCCGGGGGGTCGGAGCCGAGGAGGCGCCATCCGTGGCCATGCCCGCGGAAGACGGGGACAGGGACTCTCTCTGTGTGACTGAGAGAGGACGGGTGCGTGTGTCGAAGCGAATGGTCGAATGGACCTGGGGCCGGTGCCAACGTGTAACGGACTTGGGCCCAAACACAGCCCAAGCATGAAATTTTCTGCGAGTCGGATGGGCTAGTTTGCGCTGCTAAAAGAGGCCACGGCTCGTGGAGGCGGCGGCGCGTACCGGCGAGTGGCGGAGCGGTGGTCTGTACCCGCGAGCCGAGCCGGGAGCGGCGGCGAGGAGGTGGGGGAAGATGTCGAAGCGGCTGGTCTCCCGACTGCTTGGGATGTTCCAGTCGCGGACGCAGGTGGGCCTGGACAAGGCCGGGAACCGCTACTTCACCCGCATCGAGGAGGTCGACGGCGCCAGTTCGTGCCCCCATCCTTTCCCTGTTTTTAACAAACTTCTCGCGAGACCTTCCAATTCGTACTCTGCACTTGATCTCCTCTGGAAGGAGGACGGCGCATGGATTTTGGCTAATAAGCAAATGTTGTGTTCTGTTTTTGCTTGTTCCTTTTCTTGACGGGACAGTGAAGGAGAAGCGGTGGGTAGAGTTCAAGGGCGCCGACCAGGACCCGACCACTGTTCCAGGTGACCTCTCGCCTTGCTCTTTTGGTCGGTGAAGATTTGTGCTGTAATCGAAGGACTTCCCAAATTAACTTGTGGTGAACTATGTTTTTTGCAGGCATGTATGGATTATCCACCTTGATTCTGAAATGATATACTCGCATTCTTCAGCAATACAATCTCATAGTTGTGTCATGAGTGTAGTCGAGTGGATTTGCTGGTTGAATGGACAAAGGAAAAAAGCTCCAACACCAGAGGTAAGGTCACAATGCAATCTACACAGTGGCGTCGTGCATCAAGTTTTGTTTCTTCTACTTTGTAACGGCAGCAATATGTTTGTTCCATCTGATGCTCATGTAGTGCTGCACCATTTAGGAATTGGCTGAGCTGGAGGCGAGGCGGGAACGTGTCAAGCAAAACATTGAACGTATGTATCCTATATTTCCTTGAAAAAACCACATGCTTTTATTGCTATAAGGACCTACTGTCCGTTATGCATGCTGCAGAGAAAGCATCCAACATGTCCTGTAGGCATGTCATGTGTAGGCATGTCATGGCATAGCACACAAGTTTGTTGCTTGAAGTTGCTGTGTTGTGTATGTGTTGTCAAATATGTTATCATACCATCAGATCATTATGATATGAACATTGAATTATCTTGGCTCCTTTAGTTTGAACTATGCTTTGAAAAATTTACTCACATATAGCTCTTTGGAGTAATGAATGTTATTTATTTGGATCACATCTATGATATTAGTCACATATAGTTCTCTGCTAATTTCTGTAACATACATTTGACGAGAAATGGAACAGCTGGATTTGTTTCATATTTTATTGCAAGAGTTCTCATATATGTGATCAAAAGAAACATAATGAATTATTACAAGCTTTTGGAGTATATCTATAGTACTAGTTCCATCAAAAATCTCCTGGAGATTCAATTGCATTGATGTGTAGGAGTAGTTTGTTGTTGAAAAGTTACTAGCTATGCTGTTGCCCCTTTCAAGTCGTATTTGCTTGAAATTTAGTTCAATGTCGTGATAAAGCAAGTATTGATGAAGCTGCCTTTGTCTTGATAGATTCATCCAATTATGTTGAAGATGTTTTGGTAGTGATTACAATTGCTCACCACATAATATAACATGTGTCTTTTAGGAATCAGTACATGAGACGAACCATCTCCCTACGTTGCATATGTATCTACTATGCCTTCAAAATCCTGTCCTATCCAATTCTACTTTATCCTTGGCTAATCTTGTGTTTGTGTCCCTTTCTCCAAAATTTTGATGAATTGCAATTTATGGATTTCTCACTAACTTATTCAATCTGTGTTTAATCAAGTTCTAAAAAGGAAAGAAGAAGAGGAAAGAAAGGCTGGTCTCCGACCAGTCAAGAAAATTGGTATGTATGTTGTGGTACTCTTTATTTCAAACTTTGCTTGTCTGCACTCGTAGCTTCTGGTGGATTTTCTCTGATGCATGGCTTAGTATATATGTACCACAAGTCAACACCTTCAGAACAATGCTGTGGTATTTTATATTTTTACCTTTTTCACTTCTTAATTTTGAACCCACGAAATGGAAACTTGAAGTCCTACTGTGATACTGTATTTGATATTTATACTATGTCACCGTTTATAAATCAAGTTTTTGTGTATTTTATCCTGCTACTTTTAGTTCTTCTAGTTGTTTGACTGCTAATGTTCCTTCACATTCAGGTAAAGCTGACTCTCCAAATCTCCAAAGTTTTGTGAAACAGCATTATGCTGGTACTTCTCCTGATCAGAAGAAAGGTAGCATTGTCTTTACTCAAATTATGTTTTGAATGTGCATACAAATGTTGCATGCATGATGACATTTCGATGAACATTTTAAAGGACCGGAGGAGGTATCTATGCCAAAGGATGCAGCTGATGCCGAAGATGCTACAACTGATAATGAGAGGTGCATTCCAGTTCAATATCTTCCGTAAAGTGTGTGCTATGTGATGGCATATTATTTATGGATAATTTCTGCATAACTGATGCATATTTTCATTCAGGTCTACGGAACCAACAGGAACTGGTGCCACTTTTAAGCCAGGAACTTGGCAGCCACCGACATGAATGCTGACCGGAACTCCAGCAGATGAAGGGTGTTATGCCTGAGCATTTTTCTTAAACCTATTTATGTAACGATTTAGCATTTGCTTTGTAAGAGTCAACTGGGCAAGTTCCTCTTTTCTTTTGGTTATATAAGTACCTGCTGGAGTTGTAAGTAGTCAGTGTTCCATATTGTACCATGGTTTTTTGTCAACTCTCCTCTCTAACTTTTGAAAGTTAGAGGCACTGTGTACCGTGATTCATAGGTCAATAAGCTTGAGCAAAATGTTTCAATTATGGATAAGACTGCAAGCCATTGGATCGCTCTTGAATCCAGAATGACTCTAGATATAAGGATGGCATGTGAAGGCTTTGCTCTTCATATCAGCTTCACATCAGTTGCACATTGTAGAACCGAGAAGTTATTCAGCGGGGCATTACGAAATCGACCTAGAATAATCACTTACTATTTAGATTCATTTCTTAGCAGAAATTTGTATGTGTGTTGAGCAATTAGCAGAGAACACACAAATGTGCTTGGCATGTTTGGCTTTTACGAGATATTGCAGGGTATGCATTCTGATGCCCATTATTTTCCTCAAAAATGAGAAAACACCATTGTGCTGCGTGTGTGGGGCCTGTGGCCTGTGGCCTGTGGGTTGCTCGCAAGCACTCTGAAATGAAGTGCGGATGGTATGTCTCCCCTGACCTGGTTGGCTACACTGTTCAGTGCTCAGCTAATCTGAAGTATTATAGTAACCTACCATGACTGGAATCATGTCGCCCCGGACGGGAGTAGCATCTCATGACTAGTATATCCAGAAGTTGGGCGCATTATGCATTCAGTTAACCAAAACTACTCATGGTTCTCTGTTAATCAGAGCTCCAGATCCAGAATGAGTGGTGGGTGCTGTGCGAGTGATGATCATTTGTACCGGCGTGAGGTCGATCGCATACGTAACTGGATTGGCGATGGCCGTAATGATCAGGAATACGACCTCCCATTCAAATTAAAGCCTAGCGTAGCGCTCCAATCCAGATCGAACGCGCGCGTGATCTTGAGTTCTTGACGGCCAGCCTGCACGCCACGGTGCTTCTTTTTCCATGCCAGGACCTGACTTGTCTCCGAGAAATCGCAACCGGTTGCCTGCAGCACGCCGGCGGAAGAGTGGCCGGCAGCTGTGTTCCTCCAGGTCCAGGTAGCACATCGGCCGCTCCTCGCAGCCTGTCCTACGAGAAACTATAGGAGAAGCGCTATATAGGTCCGTGCAGCCTGCCCTGTGTGTGCCTGCAGCCTGATGAACCGTGCGTGTGATCCCGGTTCATTGTGCCCCACGAACGGTGGTTGTGGACACGAGCTGTCTATTCACGGCGGCCGGCCTAGGCAGGCAGGCTGGGCTGGCGCGGTGCAGAACCAACGCGCTAGCCTGCACTACGGCCGGTGTTGGTTGATTCGAAGCGACGAAGGCCGAAACCACACGCCCGGAGCCTGGGCAAGAGCCCGGCAATTACCAGCACCAGCAGGCGCGTACAGGTCTATCAGACCGTCGCTTTGCTCAAACACCGAGGCGCCTTCGGCATCCATCTTTCCAGCGCTTACATTGCCGGTGGAGGAACAAATATACTGCAGGGAATGATGGAAAAGGAGAATCGTCTCCCTTGTTCTGGCGGAAAGGCTTCACCACGTATCGGCCGGTCAAAAGGCTAATAAAAGCCACTGGAGCAGCGCGCGCGCGCGTTGCTTGCATGGCACGGCTCGAACTGACCTGCTGCCTGGGATGATCGTTCTACCTCGTCGCGTTTTATCCTTCCCTTGGGAAAAGAAAGGTCGCAATTGTTATTACAAATTCCAAATTTTTTAAGACAGAATCAAATTGACGAGCGGATCCCGTGCAACAGAAGCTTTAATTCGCAATGTGCGTGGACTTTTTACATTGCGATTTATATGGATGAAGAAAAGTTTGTGATGTGCAGCTTCAGCCCCGTTTCTGGCATACTGGTCGTGCTAGCGTTCATAGCAAGTAGTAGCAACAAATTAGTAGTTCCTGAACCAATGAACAGCAATGGGCGCTGGCCGCTGGATCTTTGCTCGTGTCTCTTTCTCGGTCGTCTCCGCAGAAACCACTCTGGTCAGTTGGTAATGCCATTTGGAGGGGCCTGTTGGCATTTTGCAGCCGATGAATAAGCTAAACTTGTATGCAAACTCTTCAAACTTTACTTCGAAAGACATACAGTGCCACACTAAGTTTTGTATGCAAAAATGATAATAGTACTATTCTATTAGAATATACTACTGAATTGCCCTATACTCTGTTTCACACAAATAAGAAGATATTTAATTCATGAAAATAACCCAATATCTACTGTAAAAGTTTTTTATTAGTTGCTGTATATATGTTTCATCTAGGGCTCATAATTTGGGAAAGAAGTTTTATTTCAGAATTAACCAACTTCCCTCTCCAGGGAACTGATGGAGCCACGTACCTACTGGTTTGTCCATTTGTTTGAGCAAGGAAGGTAGTTAGGTACTGAGAAGTAATCAATTACAGTGACGGTTAAAGCAGGTAGCTAGCGGAGTTAACACCAGCGCTACCACTATCCATCGGAGGGAGAGGACTGGTTGGTGGCGACGTGTGGTTGGGTGAACAATAAAGCAGGGCCATTTCCATGAACATTACCAGTACTCGCTGTCTGCATAATCAACCAAAAAAAAAACGCTAATCCGGCGCGGCGTCATGTGCAGCCACCGTGCGGCTGCCTGCCTGCTTTCAGCACTGCTGGTGAAGGCTCCATCCTCCGATCCAACTGGTGTTGCCCTTTCACCTGCATGTTTTCTCCCTGTTCCGAGCAAGATGATACCCGATCGGCGCGACGCAAATGCATGTCGACCCGGAAACAGCAGCCAGCGGCAGGGAGCGCCTCTGCAGCGGAGAGAGAGCGCCCCTGCAGGTTCCACAGAAGAAAAGATTGGAGTCACTGTTTCCTTGTATTGCCGATCATACTGTTACGGGCTCATCGTAATTTTGCAGGAGTTTTCGGTAGTTAATGGAGAAATTATGATTGAGCTAAGGGACGCGTTGCTGGTGACAGCACTCGCGCCTCGCTGGGACCAAAACTAGACTGATTTGAACATAATGTTACTTTTACATGGCATGTGCACGAAGCTAGATTTCCAAACGACTATTGAAAAGTTTGCGACCCTGTTTCCAGAAAAAGAAGATAAATTCTGAGCTCAACGTGCTTCCATCACCTTGGCCATTCCTTTTCCATAGTACGGTCACAAATTTTTTTTTGAAATAATGGCATGCGGCACTATACAATTTATTAGACATTTTGCAACAGAATAATACATTAATCTTCGAGAAAGGTTCACTGAAATGAGGGATTGTTTTGTCATCAAGCCGTTCATCCATCTCATTCTGTCTGGGGTCTGGCCAACACTGTCAGCGGAACACACAAGCCATGGAAACAAAATTACACGCTACTCGCAAACTGTGAACTTTTTCACGGTTTACTAGCAGAGGCTACCAAAGACAAATCTACCCCGTAGAAATGAAAAAATTTGGGTAAAGTGTGTTTGGGACATTCCTTGTGCTTAGATTCTACTGCAGGTGAAAACTGAGCACTCTGCACAGGGTTAACAGAACGGCTTTCCGAATCCTGATCCCTCAAGCCATCTCGGAGCTCTTTCCGGGATAAAGAACCAAGCGAACTGTTCCTGAGGCAAAAGCACTGGCCGTAGCTGCAAGTAACAACCCATGTGAGTGAGCAAGGAGGCCCGCCGCTTTTTCTGGTATCACTTGCTCTCGCTCTCCTCTGATTCAGGGCACCAGCGCCACAGCCTTTTGGGGCGTTCTTCTAGAGACAAGCGAGGTCATGTTGAAATGTTAGCTGAAGCTGGAAACTCTGAATAATCATGTATCTTCAAGATCCAGTATATAATTATACTGTAGCTTTTATTTTGATAAATCCAGGTAATTTGGATTCTTGCTCAATAATGTGTGTCAATTTCACTTTTCATCAGAGCAGCTCACAGTTGAAGTGATGCTACCTGCAGGTCCTGCACTGTGTGCTCTGGCGGGGAACGTGTGTACAGGGCACTGCTGCAGCTTGTAAGCTGGATGCGGACTGACCAATGTAGCAGAAGACAAAAGCCCGGCGACTGGAGAGGCAAATTTGTTGCCTCACCCTGTCATGATCCATCAACCAGTAGTGCATGTTTTTTTTTTTGAAACTTGGACCTTGTATTCTGCTCGGTTTTCCATGATGATACGACGGGAGATGGTCACCTGATCCAAGGCACACGAGATGATTTTGCATGGATGAACAGCTATCAACTGAACGAATAGTAGTAGGATAGGAGTAATAAACTTGACGTTTCTAGGTCGAGTAGAGAGACAGATTGGGGATTAGGCCTTCAGCGACTCTGTTTTTACCCGCAAAGGTTAATCCAAATCGAGAGAGTGAGAGAAAAATAAACCGTGTCATGCCCTGATCAGCTGAAGATTCTCCCTGTCTCTTCTCTCTCTAGCATTCGGACAACGCAACTAAAAGTACGCTAACCATACGAGGCATCCTCTTTCGGTGAGATGATTTGATCGGCAGGGTATCACATCAATCAACTGCTGAGAGTGCTCAGTAAATTAAGTTTGAAATAAATTCAAATTTCGCTCGGGAGGGATTATCTCAAAATTAACAATGCCCGGCCGTTCGTTTCCTTGTAGCAATGCTGGATGTACACTAAATTAGACGCTTGTCAGTTCACGGCTTCGTCAACGTAAAAAGAAAAGGTCAGCATTGCCTTTAGTCAAGTGATAGAAACTGAGTTTACCATAAACAGATCTCTTTACAAACAACACACAACACACGTGAGTCCAAGTCGAAATAGATCTAAGCTATTGATCTGTCAGATCAAACGATTTTCAAATAGCACCTGACTACAGGTGACGCTGAGAAAATCTGCTTATTAAGCAAGTTTACATTCCTCCGAATCCTGTGAAAGATGATCGTAACAACTCAATTTCAAATTCCAATTCGTTGGATACGCGACAGCAGGAAAAGCCGACTCAGAAAACTGGGGCATTTGGTAGGAGTAGTAGATATCATAATTGCTAAGATCATAGTTCTTACAACCTTCCATTTTGTCATACGTTGAACTGTTTACATTCAGTAACAGGAATACCTTCATATCTAGAGCTACAGATTCTAGCTCACACACATTAACACAAGAAGAAGCCATGAGATAGAACAGGTTATTTATACCGGGAACTGTACTTTATACCGTGGCCGTGGTCCGTGGACACCACCAGTAACCAAGGAAAAAAATCGAATCTAAAGAAGAATAAAACGAATAAGAAGCCTTGAGCTCGGAAGAATTCTCCAAGAAACCGACCAAGCCAAGACGACGGCCACGCCAACAAATTCCGGCCAGATCGCGGCATCACAACACCCGGATCCGCTTCTTGGGGGACAGCGAGCGGAACACGGTGGAGAGGTCGCGTGGGACGGTGACGAACACCCGCACGGGCGAGGGCGCCAGCTTCCGCTTCGGGGCCGGCAGCCGCGGCGGCGACAGCGGCCTGCGCGGAGCCGGCGGGCACACCGCGGGCTTCCGGAGCCTGCTCTCCTCCGACGTCGGCGTCGACGGCTCAGCGTCCTTTGCGCTGTCCCCTGCCGCTGGCGCCGGGGACGGAGAGGCCGGGGAAGAGGCCGAGGCGGACGGCTGGCGCGGCAAAGAAGCGGTCTTGATGGGCGGCAGCGCCGGGAGAGCCTCCTCCGCCGGAGACGCCATTGCTGCCTCCCGAATTACCCGCCGACCTGGAAATCTGGAATCGAATTCTCCTCGTTCTTGGGTGGTGGTGGAATTGCAAGAACGAGAGAGAGGAAGAGGTTGGGGCGGGCGGAAGGAGGAGGAGGCACGCACGGAGGCGCGATTATATATTGCTGGCAGGCGGTAATCTGTTAACATGGGCAAAAACTAACTACGGGCATGTACAACGCACCAACGTGGACAAGACGCTTACGAGGCCCGCATGCCACGGTGGAGGCCTTTCAGGCGCTTCGTTTGCGGGACGGGTTCGCGGTCGACGCTTGGACAGATTTTTCTGCTTTCCCATGCAGTCGGGCGCTCCGTGGAGCCTGTACAAGCGTTAGCTTGAGGCTCTTTTGGAAAAATAATGGATGATCCTCACAACTTGCTGACAGGATTTCAGTGCGGCAGAACTCGGGGAGATCATGGTCCCAAGCAGCCGTTTCCGTCTCTGAAAATTTTACGAGCAGTACGGCGGCACCACTCCGTCATTATTGGGGGGGTCTTTAAAATAATCAGGTCCGCCTTCTACAGGTTTAACCCATTTGGAAGTTAAAATAGTACTGGTGGCACAAGAAGGAACAATCATGTTCTAGTACAAGCAGGCTTACGGAAGGTACAATTTTGGCAGAATATCCAAAATGTTGTTCTACAGACGATTTCGAACCAATTCTCTATCCACGGTACTTTTTTTTTTTTTGAAAGGAAATTTTCTTTTTTTGCATTGAAAGGAAAATGGTGCCCCTGCATGCAGGCAGTAATCCGGTACGGTACAAAAAGCAAGGAGGACGTGCACAGCATCGAGGGGCAGTTGGAGTTGTTACGGCCGGCAGCAAATGGAAGGGCGAAGTGCTAACGAACAAGACGGAAGCAGACACACCACCGGAGCGAGTTGCACTTTTTGCTGGGCTCTTCTCGTTCTGAAAAGCGTCAAATCGATCGATGCGTATATACAGCGGATCCAGCCACTTGCACCGCGCACGACGCACGAATGGAGTAGTTTACGTACGCTCCGATCCCCACACAAAAATGCGTACTCATAACGATCTACGCGCACCGGTTTTTGTACGCGAGACGACGAGGTCAGAACGGTAGGCGACTAGGCGGACTTCGGAAGCGTCAGTCAGCTCGTCGTCGAGGGATCGAGACATGCCATGTGGGTCCACGAGGCCGGCTACGTGATCCCCATGCACGTGAGTCGTGATCGGGCGCCTCCCCACTCTTCATCTACCTTTCGACGCAAGGATCCGACGCGGAAACCGGTGCGCCGCCGTGCACGTGGGGGGGTGGGGGGTTGAGACGCGCGGATTGTACTGTTATCATCCCACAGCCATTACATGAGCGGCGCGTCGCTCGTCGATCCACGTGTCGTCGACGCGTGAGCGATCGAGCTTCGTCTTTGGCTGATCTCCATGCATGTGTCGATGATCCCGCGGAGACCGTAGCCTGACTGACGTTGGATTTTGTCGATCGACAGTGGAGGCAGAGATAGATCAGAGGATGTAGATTTCTTGGCAAGCCTTTTATTAAAAACTTGGAAGTGTACGTGGCCTGCTCATGCTCCGATCGATCCACGATCTCGGAGAGAGAGAGAGAGAGGAACTGTTTGAGATTAAAAAGTAATGCACGAACGCTCGATTGATTGACCTGTTTGTTGGCTTGCGTTTTAGGCATGACAAGCCATGATTCCGACAGCCCTTTTGTATCGTATATGCAATGTGGTTAGTTCCACGTCGCCCTTGCATTTGGATGGATGTGTAAGCTAGCAAGGGCATGATCATGACAGAATAGAACCACTGCAGGAGTGTAATTTACAATTACTTTTCAAGAACTTAACCGATGGAGAGTGAGATTAAATAAGAGCCTCGACGTACATGTAAAACATTCTCTGCACTGTAAATTTGCAGGGCATCTTTCTCTCTCAGTTCACTGTCGCTGCTGTCACTGGGAGCAGGAACCTAAAAAGCGTTCAGTAGCCTGGTGACGCACACATGCATGGCTGGCTCCTCCCCAAGGACCCCAACACTTGCACTGTAGCGGCTGCTCGTTATGCCGGCCGCGCCCGTCGCATAATTCGAGCTGGTGGATGGTGATGGCCCCATGCACAGGAAAGAAAGGAGATTGATACGGCATGCATGTACGTGCGCGTGTCAATGATGCAGCTCGCGTAGGTTCATCCAACGTGTTCTAGGTCCACGCATGCACAAATTATTGACGCAGGCCCGCCAAGGGGCCAGCGGAACAGGGACCAGCGGCCGTCCAACTCGCCGGGGAAGAAGAAGACAATCGGGCGCGTTGTCAGAGCTAGACCGTGGCAGTGATCGTCGTCGTCAGCGATGGGGATGAACCCTACCGGAGCCATCTGCTGAATGCAGAGACTGCGCGCGGATGGAGAAGGACCACCTGAGGAAAGGCGGAATTCGCTGCCACCTCTTCCCCTCTCTCCCCTCCTGCACTTGCAGGCTCGCGCTGAGCGCCATGCAAAAGCACGCGGAGCTGTTACGTGTTTCTTGGGGTCCGGCCGGCTGCGGACTGCCCCGGCAGGCCTGCCTCTGCGACGGCGGCGGAGATCGGTCGGGCGATCGATCTCAGCGCGCGGAAAAGCGAGGCGCTTTGTCAGGCGGTGACTCAGGCCTGCTCGAGCCAACTCATGGATCGAAGAAGCTCTGCTGATGATCGCCCAATTGTCTCCTCTCTCCCGTGCATTCAGAAATTAAAATTGCCCTTTTTATGCCAAGATCACTCTGTGAGGCTTAAGGCTGTCATTCTCTGATCGATTGTTTCTGAGTCACCCGATAAGCGATGCTCTTTGCATGGTGCTCTTCATTCAGTCACTTCTGTTTATCCTTGACGTGCGGTTACAGTCAACTTGATGTGCACACGCCGCAGTAAGTCAGTAGACGTCAATGCGTGGGTAAATTCCTTCTGTCACACCTCTTTCTAGCTAGCTGCTGCCGCCAAAACGAGCAGCTCTGCTCTTGCGGCCATGCAAAAGCAAAACCGTTACTGTCGAAGATCAATTCTACTAGGCCGAAAATTAACAGTATGGGCTACAATCAACCAGCCCGGAACAGTCCACTGAAAACTGTACGGCTCACCTGGCTAGGCCTGGCTAAAAATTACTTCCACTGGTACTGAACAAGCCCGGCGGCCCAAACAATATCTTTCGCCAACGAAACGGAAATGTTCGGCAACCAAACCTATACTCCTACTGAAACTCTGTTTGAAATGCAGAGGGCGTGATTTTGACGGGTGTTACAGGCTCGGTGAGAAGACTCGCAGAGACCAATCGCGGCGGCGGCCAAGTCAAAGGCGGCGACCGGACATCGCCGTGCGTGCGTCGTTTCGCTGATCGTCTCCAGGCAAGGAACGTTCCTGGCCGTGGAATCGGGAGCAAAGGTCTTTCTGAAGTGCTGCATTCGTTGGAAGCAGGGCTACCGACCATAGTAGGAGCGGCCGCCGGCCGCTGACTGAACACGCTGAACGTTTAATAGCAGGGTTCAACAGCTAATAGGCTTATAGCAGACGGCCGTGAGCTTGTGATGACCTCGAGTTTCAATATGGCTGCTGCACGACCTAGTTGAAAGCTCGAGTAACTTTGTTTTTTTTTATAAAAAAAAACATGCATGGAATTTGATTCATTAATTTAGATTGGTATGGTTAACAATATGGTCAAGCAATAGACAAAAGGAAGCTCCCAGAGGTCATGGAGGGATCCACGGTCAAGTACAAGAGCGGCCGGCGTGGCCCTCGCCCTAGTTATCAATCGCAGAGGGATGAACGCGTATTCTATCAGTACCATCTCCGAGCACTACTGCATAGACTACGCTTAATCCTAGTGACTTCCAAGAAATGCCTCACAACGCAGGTAATTTAATTAATCAGTAGAGGCCTTATGTCACCTCTGACCTGGACGACGTACGGCCCATCTCTGTTTAATCGGTCGAGGGATATGCTTCGGATCAAGCTCCTCAGAATTCCGACAAGATCAAAGTCCGATGCGTGCCGACTTCCTCCTAGTCACGGCACGCATGGACATTATCTCTAACCTTATCACAAGAAAAAAATTAAGAAAAAAAAAGGGGGTTATCTCCACTCTACCTGCTGCCAGTTGCCACCAACTCTGCAGAGTGGTGTTCCGTGTTCGTGCATGACCGGAGCGACGCGCAAGCCGTCTTGGCGCCTCCGGGACTCCTTCCTCGTTCCTACCACCGACGAAAAATCATATCTTCCTGCTAACCTCGTGCCGCTTGCATGTAGCGCCACCAATTGGAGTGCAAGCAGTATATGAACTAATTTATTTTCAGGTTCCAGACGAAATGAGTTTCTGCCGATATGAGCTACGGAGTACTCTGTGCATCCAAAATCCGAGATCGTCGACGGCGGTTCGCCGTTTGCCGGCTCGTTCCGAAACCGGGACTCGAAAAGCAGCAGCCGGCGACATCACATCGTTCGACCTGATGGATGGATGGATGGAGGACAGGAGGTGCGTCGCTGCGACCGGCAACCTCGTCGACGTCGCTCTCGCTCGCTCCGAGGGCATCGTCGTCCTCCCTCTCCAGGTCCACCACCACGCGCGCCAGAGGAGGAACGTGTCAAAACGCCTCGCCTACGCGTTCCTCGTCATCGCGCGGGGCCCGGTGGTCAGCGGCCGCCGGTGCTTGCTGTGGTGCTGCTCTTTAACTGTAACGGATAGGGACGGGCCCGCCGCTGCTGGCTGGCGGGGTGGCTTTCTTCCTCGTCGGAGTCTCTATCTCTCCACGCCTCCCCTAGTACTATTCCTACCTCTGTTCCCAAGCCCACAGGAACACGCGGAGTGGGAAAAACCACGGGTGTCCCCATTCGCCGCGCAAGAATGCTCGTCCGTTTCGGCGTGGGATGTTCGGATTCTCTGCGTCCAGGAGGAACGCTGAGTCCTCTATTTGCCGTGGCGGAGCTAAGATGGCGTTCGGTCATGTGCTAATATCTGAACAGGTGTTAAATTCCGTAAATTTAGATAGAACTTTAATCATTTTTCCAAATATTTTCTTACTTTTAAGAGGTCAAATGGATATTACCGATCCTGTATCCGCCACTGTCTATTTGCTGATTTTGCAGTCGTTTGCAAGCTTTCATTCATTCAGTTTTACCAACCGTCAACTAACAATGACTGTTATATTTGTCTAGTAGTTCTTAGATTTTCTTCATCGCACAACGAATCGTCCGTTTGTACCGTGTGAGACGAACGCCCCCTCATCGCAATTGGTCGAGCAACTAAACCAGCATGCCACGCATTGGTTATTGAATGGCTTGGCGTATTTGGTCACGACGGCTCAATTATGTCTTTTCTTGATCGTTGTGCGTACGGTTACTAATACGTTGATCAATTTTGGATGGAGATCACTACGGAGGAATACTCTCTCCATTTTTAAATTGATGTTATCGTTAATTTTAATTTTGATCATTTATTTTATTTAAAATATTTTGATAAATTTTATATATTTTAATATAATTTAATTTATTATTAGAGTTATTTGAATCACAACTTAAAATTTTACATATTTAAGCAAATTTTTTGAATAAAATAAATAGTTAAAATTGATTGTAAAAGTCAACGGCAACATCGATTTAAGAGCGGAGAGTACATTCATGATCTATGTTACATGCGCTTCAAAATAACAAATCTTACATTACTGTATAGTACAATGCTCCAGTAAATTATTGAAATATGACAACTATTGATATGATAAATTTGCTCATTCGTTTTATTCAACTTTGATCATTCGTTTTATTTAAAAATTTTGTTTATGTAAAATTTTAAGTTGTGAATCAAATAACTCTAATAATAAATCAAATTATATCAAATATATCAAATTTTTTTGAATAAAACGAATGGTCAAAATTGAATTTAAAAGTCAACGACAACACCATCTAAAAAATAATTTACAAGAGAGATACTACGACTTTTTCTTTAAATTTTGTAGCTTGCTTATGCAGTACGTCACGTCATTGTTGCTGTTATTTACTGAGAAAAATATATGCGGCGAATACAAGGAGTAACATACTTTGATAATTCCAAAATACATGTCTTTCATAAGCCACAGTTGTGTTCTCAACTAGGAGTACTACTTCTACGCTGCAGAGGATCCTGGACCCTCCGGCGCCCCCTCAGTCTACAAAGGCCCGCTTTGTCAGAGGTCGGAGCTTTTTCAGACAGAATTGAAAAGTTATGTCAAATATTATTTTTAGGAGAAGTGATTTTTATTTATTTTATAAAATAATTTTTTAAAATAAATTAAAAAGTTAGAAGCCGAAAAAAATAGCTTCTCTTAATATGCGAAGTGATTCTCGATTCTAAAAGTTTATTTTAGAAAATAAAAAAATTACTTTCAACATAAAATCATATTAAAAAAAATCAAAAGTGAATAAAAAAAAACCAAAGAGCTGCCCCACCGCCGACCCACGTCGGCACGTCGCCTCCTGCTCTTTGCCCTTATCCTATCCTGCGCGTTTTCCTTCATTTCTGTCTCAGGCATATACAAACGAAGTTGGTAAGTTGCTGTCTTGATCCTGGGCGGAGTGGCGGACACATATCCACCCCTCCCGAGATTAGCTCAATTGCTCTGAAACACGCACTGGCACCGCCGGAACCGCGACTTCCGCAGCGCAAGCAACATGTCGACCGCGGTGGCGGAGGTGCCGGCGGCCTACGAGTTCCCCGGATCCGGGAAGAGCCGCGGCGAGGTTCTGTCAGTCGGAAAGAGGAGGAGCGACGGGTTCTTCATAGAGGAGGACGAGGTGGACGAGGAGGTGCTGACGGAGAAGTCGTCGATCGGGGCGCGGTCGCCGTCCAGCTCGTCGATTGGGGAGAACTCCGCGTCGGAGGCCGGTGGGGACGAGGGGGAGGAGGAGGTGGAGAGCAAGCTCGAGGAAGGCGACGGGCTCCGCTGCTTGGACGCGCTCGAGGAATCCTTGCCCATCAAGTGAGTTCCTCTGCTCTATTCGATTTTGGAATACTTCGTATTAAAAACTTTTTTCTTGGAAAAGCAGAAGTTTTTAGTTTTTGC
Source organism: Zoysia japonica (assembly GCA_001602275.1). Taxonomy (NCBI): domain Eukaryota; kingdom Viridiplantae; phylum Streptophyta; class Magnoliopsida; order Poales; family Poaceae; genus Zoysia; species Zoysia japonica. The sequence continues at coordinate 602,811 of BCLF01000018.1, forward strand.
TCCCTATAGAAAGGCTAGGCTTCTCCACGATTTGAAAATTGAAATGGAGTTCTAGATTCCGGGAATGATGTGGGAAGTTGTCTAGTAAGAGAGAGAGAGAGAGAGAGAGGATTTTGATACTACATAATTGCCTCAAATAACGCGGAGAATTATCTCATGTTTGATCTGTTGTTACAGGAGCGGCCTCTCGAGCTTCTACTCCGGCAAGTCCAAGTCCTTCACCAGCCTCGCCGAGGCTACATCGACGGTGGCGGCGGCGAAGGAGCTCGCCAAGCCCGAGAACCCCTTCAACAAGCGCCGCCGCATTCTGGCCAACTGGTCCCGGCGAGCCTCCTGCAGCTCGCTCGCCACGGCCACCTACCTGCCCCCGCTGCTCGCCCCGGACCACGCTGTCGCCGAGGGGGACGAGGGCGAGGAGGACGACTCTGATGACGACTATGAGGGCAACTATTTGCCGCATCGAGGCAAGAACGGCAGAAACAGGCCGGCATTGCCGTTGCCTCTGCCCCGGCTCGGTGCGGACACCACGCGTATGGGCGGATTGGCGAGGAGGAATGGTCATGGGACCTTCAGGTCTCCGAGGTCCTTCTCGTTGTCAGATCTCCAAAGTAACAGGAATAATAGCGGCAGTTAGCACAGCAGCTTCAAATTTGCTGTCATCTGTGGCCTATCTTGGCCAGTACGGAGTAGTAGAGATGGGAGAATAATTGCACTGTATAACCTCTGTATTCGTCTCTTTGACCTGGGAAGGTAGGCATGTGTATGAACTGACCGAACCAGTGGGTATCATTTGACTAACGATGATCATGATGATGGTTAGTTGATTGCTTTGCTTTTGATTCCTTCTACTCCCTGTTTCTCAAATAAGTGTTTTTTTAAATTTTAAAAATTTACCTTCGACTATTTGTTTTATTAAAAAATTTGTGAAAATATTATTTATCTTATTGTGAAATGATTCATTATTAAACGTACTTTAAGTTTGATTTGTTCATTTTTATAATTTTAAATTTTTTTAATAAGATAATTATCAAACATTGATTTCAAAAAGTTAAAAATGTCACTTATTTTCAATTTTGGGATGGAGTACTCCGTAAACTGTTGCTTTGCTATGATTTCTTGAGCTCTGTTTGGAATGTAGAAATTTTACTGAAATTTGGTTGCAATGCAACGCCCTCTGTTTTTACCAAACAAACAAACAAATGTGACATATTAGTATTATTAAACCGCAGCGAGTTGCATGGCAAATTAAGGCCATATTTGGAACCACCTAGATTATAATAAATCAAATCATACAATTTCTACTGGTTCAAAACATACCAATTTATTTTCTAGATCATAGAAACTAGCATCAAATTATTTAAACTTATAATTTAGCTTACCCCAGCTAAAATTTTATTATAACTTTTAAAAGACAAAAACTACCCATAATTAGTTACTAATAATTACAATAATTAAAATAATTGAAAAACAAATAGTCATTAGTGCGAGAAAAAACTAAAAACAATTTATATAATTTGGCTTCCAAACACCACCACCCAAATTATGTTTAATCCAATTTATTTTAATAATCTATGCTGATTCTAAACAGCACCTAAAGGAAGTGCTAGTGACATGGATTCTTTTGTTTGGTTTCTTGGGGAAATGGTGGGTGGAATTAACGGGGGTTGCCTAGAATTTGTTTATTGATGTCTAAGCAATATTGTTTTCATAGTAAGCACAAACACCATCAATGCGTCACATGGGATGTTTTTGCTGCCTGGTAATTTCAGGATTCTTTTAATCAGGTGTTATTGTCGGTAATCTTGAGTTAGAGAATAGGTAAAGGATGACGATGAAATATCCTATGTTAATTTTTAATAGTATTGATCTTTGATGTTATAATTTTTTTTAAGTGAATTTGATAGTAAAAACCACCACTAAACAATTATCACAAATATAAAATGTAGAATCCGTGTACAATGTAAAACATTCATTAACATAAACTTCGATTCTGTATCAAATAATCTAACTAATCTAGTTTTAAAATCTGCTCTTTTAGCTATTTAGAAATTTTAATTAATATTCATAAATTTTTAACTATTGATAATACAAAACATAATAAATTGAATAAACATGTATACAACATCTTACCTTCATGAATCAATACACAAAACTGTTCATTAATCTCTGTATAATCCTGAAAGTCAGATATAATGTGTTGTACAAAGTGGATGATTTAATTAACATCTCACCACTCATTACCTTTTGAACAACTTTGCAATCAGTACACACCTGTACTTTTGGAATCCCTAACTGAATAACATTCTTAAGAAGGGCAAAAGTTGCAGGGCATTCAGCTTTTATAGAATCAGCACAATCAATATCCTCGTAGATCTCAAAAAACACGATACCATATTCTTTCTAAATTTCTAACTCACTGACATCATTTGGTTCAATCAAAACATGTTTTTACATAAAAAAAACTTTATTATGCTTATACATCAAAACTCCTATATTATTATTAGTTTTTTAAAATGACTAATATTACGAAATAATGACAGTTGTAGCTTTAAATTATAGACAGCACATACTTAAAATTTATATTTATAATATATTTTAAAATAAATATTATTCTAATAAATAACATAAATATTTTTTGTATTAAGTTTAATAAATATATAATAAAAATTAGACTTAACATAAAATTAAATAAAATGATTAAATATTATACTTTTTCTACTAATTATTAAAAAAGTATTTGTTATGATCAATTCTATCACGAAGAAAGTTAGTTTGAATGTATAATCTACTTATGTTCTGATTAATTTTGTATAACATGGTATGCTAAGTAAGAAACAATTCACTATTTATAACCCTCCACTGGCCACGCCTGCCGCCTTCAGTCGCCACGGACGCCTACGGGTGCAGACCCGACAGAGACTGACACCGCCCGAAGCCCGATCGGTGCGGGTGCGGGTGCGGGTTTTAATTTTCACTCGCGAATATGGTTGCGGGTTTGAAGTTGAACCCGTGAAGTTTTTTTTAAACGAGTGGGTTTTTACTAAATTCGACTCTAATCGGGTCCGTTGCCATCCCTGCTAACGGCTCTTTGACATTGTTTTGAGGCACAAAATCGTGCTGCATTTGAGTGTTCCCAGATTGGCGCTGCGGGCTTCGGGGGAAAATGTCCGTGCTGAAATCAAAGTGGGCCGTACATCGCCTCTCGCCCACTGTTATTCACAATCCCGGCACTCAATCGAGTGAGAATAGGGATATGTTCCAATTAACCTATTTGCTTTGAACAAAAATGAAAAACTTTCTTTGGTTTTAAAATATTAATATTGTTGACTTCTAATATTAATTTTGACTATTTATCTTTTTAAATCAATACGATAATATACAATATTTTTATTATAGTTTGTTTTAGCATAAATAGTCTCGTAATTTTATACCACCAACACGGTAAAATTTATGAAGCAGAGGTGGTGATGGTATGTGTTCTTCTCATTAATATAATATGACGTAGATTATTTATCTTGATTCAAGCTGCCACACAAATGTAATACTCTGCGTTAGCAATGGTGATGAATATATTAGCCTCAAAGGACTTCTTACATCTGGGGTGGCCTATCCTGTGTGGCCACGTTGAGTACCTTGTTGTAAGTGGGTATGATGGGAACGTCTTCTGTGTCGCCTTTTCGTCCTTGTCCATAGGGTTGGACAGGTTTAGTCCTCACCTCTACCGCCTCGCATGCAGATTGGTTCTCAACCCATGGAACGGATACTTGGCCTTGTTCGGTTGCTTAGACTAAGAATCATTTTTTGATAGGATTGATTTCTAGTTATTTTAAGTTAATAGCTTAATTATTATTTATAAAAAAATTTATTAAAGTGAAAATCAAACTCGATCTATACTTATTTTGTTTTTCGCGATTCAGTTTCGTTCTATGTGATAATAGAATTGTTTTTATTTTAAGTCATAAATGAAAAAAATATAGAAATAGGCCGACTTTATTCCTGCCATGGCATCCGAAGCCCTGAGACACTTTCCGATCTGCGAATGGTGGGCCCGTGTCTGGACGTGGACGAACAGCTGTGCGGCCGCCAAAATCTGCACCTGTGAGCGACGACCTGTCACTCGGCAACAGAAGATAAGCGTCTCAATAAGGTAAGGTGTTGGAGGCCGTGACTTGTCCAAAGATAACCAAGGCAGTACATATCCATCTCGCTGTGCATACCTTATCTTCATCAGTACTGTCCTGCTAGCCAACATTTGACAGCTCGTCATGCACAATTGCCCTGAGCAAAGCAATCTTCTTGGCAACGTTTAAAACACGCGAGGCTTGCTCCCCTTTTTAGTACGAGCCTCAGCAAGTCACTAGCTAGCGCCTTCCTCTCCAGTCTCCACACAGCCCCAGAACAGGGAGTCCCAAGTCACTAGCTAGCGCCTACGCCGCTACGAGTGTGAACGATGATGACGACGGCGTCCGCCGACGAGCCAGCTTCTCCCCGGTTCGACTTCGACGTGATCGTGGTGGGCGCCGGCATCATGGGCAGCTGCGCGGCGCACGCGGCGGCGTCCCGTGGCGCGCGCGTGCTGCTCCTGGAGCGGTTCGACCTGCTCCACCACCGCGGCTCGTCGCACGGCGAGTCCCGCACCATCCGCGCCACCTACACGCAGGCGCACTACCCGCCCATGGTGCGCCTGTCCGCGCGCCTGTGGGAGGAGGCGCAGGCCGACGCCGGCTACCGCGTGCTCACGCCCACGCCGCACGTCGACATGGGCCCGTGGGACGAGCCCGCGCTCGGCGCCGCCGTCAGGAACGGCGGCGCAGCCGAGGTGCTGGCGTCGTCGATGTGGCCTTGGCAGGAGGTGTTCAGGGTGCCCGACGGGTGGACGGTCGCGGTCAGCGAGTTCGGCGGCGTCATGAAGGCGACCAAGGCCGTCGCCATGTTCCAGGCGCTCGCCGCCAAGAAGGGCGCCGTCATGAGGGACCGGACCGAGGTCGTCGACGTCACCAAGCGAGGTGAGCGCACGCGTCGTCTGTCGTCTGCTTCTTCCTCCTTGCACAGCACGACAAACTCTCTTTGGAAGCACTATTGTTGGGCTCCTTCTGCATGTGAGCTACTGGGCAGCATGCAAGCTAGCGCTGACGTCGGATGTGTCGTCTCCGACCATATTACGAGATCTAGTCCACATTCGACGTTCCTGTCCTAGTGGCCTAAACCTTCGTGCGTGCTACAAACCAAAACCCGTCACCTCACATCCAGATCCATGGTTCCAATATTGGAAGCGTGCAATACGTTACACATAGATCGGCTTTCACGCGTGAGTTGGTGTGTCTGTTCGCGGTTCTGTGTTCGTAGGAGCTCTGATCCAGTATGAAGAGACGGCAAACTCGTGGCAATGATTTTTCATGGCGAGTCTCGGCGATGATAAACCTTAGAGAAACTATATGAAGAAGAAACATCTTATGAATTGATTAAACCGATGTAGTACTGGGTTAACTCGAAGCCAAGTGGACCTAGCTAGCTAGTAGACACTCTCATGCTCAACGATTATAATTCCTTTCAAAGACTTGGATCAATAATTATGATTCCAGTTGTTAGCTGGTATTCCATGCAGGTGTCGCTTTAAATATGGTTAGTTTATCGTGCTTTCGATTGGAACTGCACAACTAATTTGTTCTATTTCCTGATTTTTTTGTGACGTCATACGAGCAACCATGTAGCTGTATTTTATTGTCCTATAGGAGTATATATTTTCCAATGAAGAAGTACAGTGCTACCGGTTCCTTTCAACAATAAATAGTTGTTTTGTGTGGCATGGTTGTTGAATCGACTAGGCAATAAAGTGGCAGCAATAAGAAACCAAAATAATAATGAATTAACAGCTAATTTCAACTAGGGATTTTTTTGTGCGATTTTTATCAGGAGAAGGAACAATCCTTGTGAGGACTGCCAGTGGCGATGAGTTCCATGGCGCCAAGTGTATCATAACGGTCGGCGCCTGGTCGAGCAAAGTAATCAAATCGGTCACCGGCATGGACCTGCCGGTACAGCCGGTGCAAACCCTCATCTGCTACTGGAAGGCGAAGCCCGGGCACGAGCACGAGGTCACCGTGGAGGCCGGGTTCCCGACGTTCGCGAGCTACGGCGACCCCTACATCTACAGCACGCCGGCGATGGAGTTCCCGGGCCTGATCAAGATCGCCATGCACGGCGGGCCGCCGTGCGACCCGGACAGCAGGGACTGGTCCACCGGCGGCGCGGCGCTGGTGGAGCCCGTGGCGCGGTGGATCGACGCCGTCATGCCTGGCCACGTCGAGACCGCGGGCGGGCCGGTCATCCGGCAGTCGTGCATGTACTCCATGACCCCCGACGAGGACTTCGTGGTCGACTTCCTGGGCGGGGAGTTCGGCGAGGACGTGGTCGTCGGCGCGGGGTTCTCCGGCCACGGGTTCAAGATGGGCCCTGCCGTCGGGAGGATCCTAGCGGAGATGGCCCTGGACGGGGAGGCGAGGACCGCGGCGGAGGCGGGCGTGGACCTCCGCCCCTTGAAGATGGCCCGGTTTGTGGACAACCCGAAGGGGAACCTCAAGGATAACTAGCTCTGCAGATCGGCGCTGATCATGAGCACCGAAGTGTGTGCTCTCGATCATGCAGGGGAGTCGATTTGTTTCGAGTAATATGTTGAATACCGTGTGCTGTAGTACATCTTTTCTTGTTTCTTTTTTTTTTTTTGTTTCTTGCATGATTTCATGTTGGAACTTTGAATTGCATTTGCTCCAATGCATTCAGTTGTATACTAGTCCTGTAATGGATGATTCAGTCCATTTGAAGAAATAAAACAGTTCCTCGTGCAGATTTTTCTTGGCCCTTTCACTTTGGCTCATACCGAACCGTATCCTACACGAGAAAGAAACCTACCACCGCTCCCAGCCCTTGCGGGTATACAATTGGTCCCACCACTGGTCGCCAAAGGAACACTCTGGAGAGTCACATATCTCCAAAAACGCTTCACTCTAACGACGTCGCATCTCGCTTAATTTGCACTCCTGGTCATTGATAATTACTCCTCCTAACCAGCACCACTAGCTCGAACAGCACTTGCTGCAACTGCAGAATATTCAGCGCACTGCCTTCTCGCTTACGGAAAAGAAAGATGTCGCCATACCGATGCGCTCCATGTCATTTTGAGTCCGATCGATGGAGTAATTTGTTGATGATCCTCGACCGTACATTGATCAGGCTTTGCTTCATTGCTAGCTTGTCCCATGAGCTGGTTGGCCATCGATCGTTATCAGCTGAGAGATCGACATGACAGCATGAACGCTGAATTGGAAGCTGCTTATTCTCCTTGTGCAGATCCCATATCCTGATCTGGCACTTGGTCACCGCTGATCGTGCATCCATGTCTTGGGCTAGGAAACAAAAAGATATCCGACGAACGAATCGCAGCGCGTGCCTTCTCGATCTCGACTTCGATCCAGAGCAAAGTTGTAGCGCGATCAGCTAAGAAAAGTGTACTTTTTTTTTTTTGGAAAGAAAGGGCAGGAGCTCTGCCATTCATTAAGCAAGGAAAGAGCAATACAGTCTTAAACAAATTACAAAGCTAACTCAACACACAATGCTGATGCAAAATAAGGACAGCAGACAGACTAGAGCTGAAAGAAACAACGACAACAAGCTAGAACAGATTCAAACTGAAAAACTCAAGTGCCAGGATCATTCACTGTCCTGAAAATCTTGACAGCGTCTCTAATTTGCAAAGCCACTTGGTTAAAGTATTGTTCTTTTTGCTCAAAGATTCGACGATTGCGCTCTTTCCATATGTGCCACCAGAAGAAGAAAAGAACTCTAACGTGAAACCTCCTGTCCCTTTTCTGACTAACCTCCAGAATGAGCTGGAGACAGTTACTCGGTCCATTTCTGTTGATTGGCCTTAACAGCTCGGGTAATTGTAGAATCGACACCACTCTGTCCCAGGTGACATCCGTGAAGTTGCATTGCGTTAGGAGGTGTGAGTTAGTTTCCTGTTCACAAAAACAGAGAGAGCAACAAGGATCATGAGGCCAATTCTTTTTGGCTAAGAAAAGTATACTAAATGATGGAGCACCACTTGCTGCTCAAGCTGGTGCACTGGGCGCCATCGACTTGACCAGGACTTGGACTCGGTAAGACAAGTCTGCACACGAGTCAAAGTGATGCGGATGGCTGGCGTGTCGTCAATCGGGGACATGCCACTTTGTGAAATTTTGTGCGGAAGTGAGTCTGCACTGACTTGAAGAATAGCTAGCCCAAGCAAGGAGGCCGAACCCAGAATTGTGTAGCAAACAAAATTCTCTCTGGACTACAATGTAAAGAAAAGGACTCTATTGCTCCTTCAGTAATATAAAAAATAAACAATATACTTTGACGAACGAAGTCTTTCCCTCAAATCTGCTAAAGTGGAGAACTACGATCGGCACACCTTGCTCTGTTTCCATGCCAGTATGCACCAGTATTATGTCTGAGTTTCAGGCAGCTCAAGCTTCAGCATAAGATCCAGACATCATTCCTCTTATATTTCGTTTCAGATTAAAAAGGGGAATCACACACCACTGGCTCCAATCATTTCGTATAAGAAAATTCTATTTTTAACCAGGCAGGCTTTTTAGTCCCCCGATTGAATCAATGTTTTTATCTAAAAAAATCTCATAGTTCCCTCATAGGTACTGGATCTTCAAATAAATTCTTACATTACTTTCAAGCAAAGTCTGAATCTATGATCCAATTCTGAAGGATGCTTCAGGGGACAAGAACTAGTACAAGGAATCCCCGATGAATGCATCAGCATGAACAAATGGGCACATGGACCTGCAAATTGCATCTTTCAGCTTCCTATAAATGCAACATGCATGATATCAACTTTGCAATGGGGTCAGGTCAGGCATCATTGGAGCACAAACAACGAAGTTGTGTTGGCTGTGCATACACTCTACAGAACTTTAGTTGTACAAGGCGTACCATATTGCTTACTTTTCCAAGTCACTCTAATTTAAATATTCAGAAAGCAATGACAAAGAACTCATCAAGGTGCAAGTGTTCAACTTTGCCGTGTGTATTCTATTCAAAGGAGAATACTTAATTAATGGTGCAGAACAGTACAAACGCTTGCTACAAAAGGAGATACCTTTAAGGAAGGAAAATAACAGTAGTGATATTTTATAAGAAAATGACGAAAAGTTACATGACTAAAAGTTTGTCATATTGTACAATGATCTTGTCAGGAGGATAACAATTAAGTGTTTTCTTGTAGAATCACTAGAAATGCTAAATACAAAATTTAGCATCTCCATACACTAAAACAGAAGACTTATGAGGCCACCTCATCAGTAGGTTCTTCAGCATCGCCTTCATGAGCATTGGAGTCATCAACAATCGTGACGCCCTCAAGGTCCAGGGGACGGCCAGTCATTGGATGAATGGGGTGCCTATCACGAGGGCCACCCTTCCGAGCCATAGCTAGCATTGGAGGTGGAGGCAGAAGACCAGCCCGAAAGAGAATTCGCTGCACAGGATCAGAGGGTTGTGCCCCAACTGACAGCCAATACCTACAATAGTTGTATGCAGTAATATAGACAACAGGAAAGAAAAAAAAAACACTGCACTTCCGAAAGAAACTTGACAGAAGAAGAAACCATTTTCAGCTGGACGAAACAATAAAAAGACATTATCTCTCCTTCTTATGTTACCAAGCATAATCACACCAGAAAGTTCTAAGGGCAGACCTATAAACCTCTACACTACAGAAGTACCATGCAGTCTAAGCACATTATCCTTTTTCACCTCCACAATATGCTCACTTGTATGATGTACAATTTCAAGCAAATAGGTACTGAATGTCTAAATCAGTCTGCCATTGAACTTCAAATGTGCTTTGCTTAAATCATGTCCTATTTAACAACAACAGAGCCTTTTTAAAAGTGGTACGAACACAGCATGCAATTGGACGTGCTGTTGAACCCCACAAGAACAAGTTAAATATGATTTGCTCATCATTTGCCCATTCACTTTCTACAACTGTCTCACAGAGAGAAGAGCTAATGTATCAGCTAAGTTTCTAGATTAGGTGCAGTAAAAGTTCAGATTCCAAAATTTTCAGCAGAGTATAATAGAGGACGCCGGCACGAGAACTTACTTAACCCGGTCGAATTTCAGACCCATCCTCTTGCCACCATCCTGACCTGCAGACATCATCAATATTCAAACAGTAAGAAAAATATATTTTATCAGGTCACCACTCGAGCTCCCAAACGCATTCCGAACTGACATTTCCCTACATGCTTTTCCCCATCTGAAGCAGCGGTAAATGAAACCAATCGAAATCGACAAGCCGTCTAGCAGCAGCAGCGCTCCGTGCACTGAGCTGAACAGCGCAGACTCTTACAGCGGTTGAAAGTAGATCAACCCGGGCGCGAGTTCGGGAGGAAAAGGACTGACCTGGGAGCGGGTTGTAGTAGCCGAGGACCTCGAGGTGCTTGCCATCGCGCGGGGAGCGGCTGTCGGCGGCCATCACCCGGTAGAATGGCCGGTTGCGGCAACCGAACCGCGCCAGCCGGATCCGCACTACCATGGCTTGCGTCCTTGATTTCCTCCCCCTTGCCGCCCTCTTCCCCACCCTTGGCTGCGCCGTCGTCGAGGGGGAGAAAGGGTTTAACAGAGGAGGAGACGAGAGATTAACATGGGCTTTCTATACAGGCCTGGCTTATCCAGAGTTGGGCCAAACTGGATGCATGTAAGCTTTGTTTAGACCAAATTACACGCGAGTTTGGGCCCAGTTCTATTTTTCCTTTTGACAAAGTGCACTACATTTTGCATTGCCAGGCTGGGAATAATGTCAGAAATTCAAAGGTCAAAATGTCAGGGCGTTACACGTATCTTATATTAACATCACTTAAATCTGCACTTGCATAACTTACGATTATTCAGCCTCACTAATCACAGCCTCACATGACACTAGAACCAGCCAATGAAACGCTGGTCTCGGAAGAGCAGCAGCTCGTAGACGTGTTCTGGCTTCTGGAACCGGAAGCTGGAATAAGCATAAGTTGATTGGAGCTATTTTGATTTTGTGCATCTTTGTTTTTGTATCATTAGCAGATGAAGCTGTCTTGTAGTTTACGTTTAAATTTATTTGATGTCTCTGGTTTGTAGAAATCGGAGGAGGATGTGCAGGTTTTTCTTCAAACTAAAATGGGAATATTGATCTCCTGTCACATCATTTATTCCGGGCATGATCATCACGAAACCGACTGGATGCCAGCAGAAGCAATAGACCCTGTTAGAGCACCTGTTATTCGACACAAGGATTGTTCTGCTCCGGAGCGGAATACCCAAACAAGGCCTAAATGGGCTGGAGGCGCGGAACACAAGGATTGTTCAGCTCCGGAGCGGAATACCCAACCAAGGCCTAAATGGGCTGGAGGCGCGGATCACATGGCAAACTATTCTGATTTGTGAAAGGCTGAAAGCCCGTAATATAACATTGTGCAGCAACGCTGTACATCAAGCTTCAATGTTGAAAAAGCACGAGTTGCATACGAACGAAGTTACAACTGTTGTGGAAAACAACAACAAATAGAAAAATTAATGAAACACCCACGGAATCAAACTCCTAATCCCAACTCAGGAGAGCAGATACAAACCGCAACTACACTATGCCCACAAATTGGATTAACAACACAGCTTTGTGAAGAGTAACTTGTAGTCGTAGATACACTCATACACGGTAAGGTTGAGCAATGGCCCCCAGACTATCATAGCCACCCATCGAACTCGTCAGTGGAAGTGCCTGGTCATGCTTACCGATCTGCAAGGTGTAAATTCACATGTTAGTATATTACACGCAAATGGCTAGGAGTTGAACTTTAGCTAAAACGTCTAGGCTGCTGACATAAGAGTCCTCTAAACTGTCATCAATTTTGAAATTTTACTCCGAGTCATCAAAATTTCATATAATATTCAAATAATGGTTTTGCTGCTGTATGAAATGGAAAAAGTCAAACAAGAGAATTGTTCAACTAACTGGTTTACGAGCCAATGGGAAAAATATAGATCTGCAACAAACTGGCGTACCTTCTGTGGCTACAGTGTGGAACAGCACATTGAAATTAAAAGAGTTTATCTATGGTCTACTTGTCAGCGTGCCGGCGCTTATGTCTTCGATGACCATGGTTGGCATTACTACTCCTTGGAGCTTTCTTCTGCTTCTTAGTGCTATGCGAAAGGAAAAAAAAAAAGATACAATCAGAATCAAACAACAAAAACAAATTCTTTTAAAACAATGACAATTTAGTTAACGAAAATTAGCTGAACACTGACAATAATAAACACAAACCAGAATGTTTCAAATAGGAGTGTGTACAAAACCAAAACAGGCATAACCAGCAAAGCAAAAGCCTGTAGAGAGAGGCAAGACATTAAAGCATTTCATTGTTTAAACCAGTAAAGACAGGCATGTCTCGTTGCTCGAAAAGAACCTACCAGATACCACACCACCTTTTCAGTTGCAAATTCTTTTGTAAATTCATGTTGATGAAGGTAATCCAAGATAGTTGCCTGAGCCTGGAACAAAAAAATGGCTAAGATTTTCTTGCCTACGTCTGTAACAAAAAAAAAAAGAAGGCTATTACACTTTGGGGCAGCCCAGTGCACGTAGCAGAAAAAAAAAAGGGCAGCCCGGTGCACGTAGCTCCCGCTTGCGCAGGATCCGGAGAAATGTCCAACCACTTTGGGTCTTTTGTACGCAGCCTTTCCTTAAATTTTTGCAAAAGGCTATTTCAAACTAAAAAAATTAATATACGTATGATATTAAATATATCTATCAACATTCAATCCCCTTAGACAACAGAAAAACTATTGCAGTTCAGCACTTGTTTAAGATATATATATATATATATACAAAAAAAAAGACACCAACGAAAGACCCGAGCAATAATGTAACAATCAGTAATCTTCTGAAAACAGAACATTGTGACCAACACTCAAGATCACTAGCCAAATATGTTGTGTTCACAAGTGCACATGTTCATTGAGCACTAGAATTTTCCATATCTTGTTTTAGCCTCTCTGAGTCGAAACTCTTGGAACGCTGGACCACTACTCTACTGCTCCTAAAACAAAGAACTATGTATTCGAGGAAAATCAAGTGGCATACATACAGTAGCTGACTATTACACCAATGCATTTAAGGTTGTCCAGTTCTCCGTCAGTTACAAACTACAATGAATAGTGCAGAATGTACAAAGCTAAGCATTTCTGAATCAAGATCAATCTAAGAATGTACGAATTAAGGTTGGAGTAAAACTACACTACATGCTAGGACAACAAACCAAAAAAATCAAGACACATATAAATAGCCAAATAGGAATGACTGAAGCATAAAAAATGAGTAGATGTTCGAGGAAAAAAAATTGTAGATTAATTGAATATAGTTGGGGAACTCAAACCTGGAATACTTTCGAAAGATGAAGGGAAAACGAAATATAAATACCTGCTGATGGTATGTAGTGGCCTTCTCAAGAAACTCTCCATATACATGAACTGCTCTTTTAGTATAAGGCTTCAGGGCAGTTCTAATTTTCTTGACGTGTGGTTTAGTAGCCATGGCAACCTGGTCAATGTAAGGTTTTGATCTCTTCTTGGCTTCCTGAAAAATATAGGGCCAATCATAAATCAATGATTTGCAGCGCTTCTCAAGAAAAAAACTGTATCGCGTCCCTTCCCGAAAAGTAGCAAGCCAAACTGTGAATTCTTGAGGGGGGAAAAAAAACAGGCGTACCTGCAAGTACGGATCAGCAACTTCATGTGCATTTACAAGATGAGGTGTGATAAAGTCCTTTGACACTTGATAAAACTCAACTGATTTTGTTGAGGCCATTTGCACATAAGGTTCCACATTTTTCTTCAAGATGACCCAGTTCTCCTTAGCAACAGGCAGCCATTTCTTCAAGAAGGGAAATGCCATTGTCAGTGGAAATCGAATGAAGATACTACAAATTTGCAATACAAAGACACCATATAGAATGATCGATGCAGTCCAAGAATTGGTTGCGAAATGTATGAAGTATGATAATTTTTAAATTCCAGATACACATTATGCTCCTAAGAATTTCTGCAGCAAAATAGTCATGAACAGGATACATACCATGGATTAGTTGAAAATGCTTGCAGACAAGATGCATATTTAATGTTTCAAATAAACTTTGTGCTCCAAAAAAAACTATGACCGCATATTGAGGAAAAGGTAAGCATATGTACTGTTTTAGCGGTTTCCACATGGGGCTTGGCCCATTTCTTTGCCTCTGCTGACAATTCTGATGCCTACAGTATAAATGATAGCATAGCTCATTGTTTGAATTGATTTTTTTCCCATATTCAAATAAAAAAAATCAAGAAAGCTACACAGCACCTTCTGCAACAAGCTCTTGACAACAGGTTTTCCATGTTCATTCCAGTGATTTGACATCACCTCCTGTATGGTAGACAATGAATGTGGTGACTGGTGACTGGTGAGAAAAAGTAAAACCTATGAGGAAGTGGAGTCTTTACTTGTTCAATAGATTTACTTACCAGTGACTGAGATGCATATGTCGTTAACCAAGGTGGCAACCATGCTCCATGAACCTGCCAAAAAATAAAACCAGTATGATACTAATAAAACTATTCATCATGAAAAAAAGAGGCAGGGTAGGGTTCGCAGCATGTAACACTGAATATAATTATGCTCAATTTCCGAATGAACTAGAAGTTCCAGAAAACAATGATGTGGCCTCGTAAACAAACAAGCTAAGGTCAGTTGAAAGAGAAATTGTTATTTTATCCCCTTAATACAATAAAACTTGCTGATCTGGGGTACTAAGAATTGTTTTTAAGAAATAGCTGAAATGCTGCACCAAGATTGTGAGGCAAACAGCTTTACATGATCTTTAACAAACCTAAGAAACACTGATAGGACAGCAGAAGAAGGAGCAGAATACATGTTTACCTCTCTCAGCTGTTTTAATTCCGTTGTTGTTTCTAATTGAACCTTCAGCAGCTCCTCCTAGAAACAAGAGAACAAAGGTTGAAGATACTACATCACAAATCATAATACTGCAACAGTAGCCAGAAATACTACAAACCTCAGCAGCTTTAAGGGCATGTTCAGTCTTCTGGATCCTGCGCTTTTGCTCGTCGCTTGTTCTCTGTAGCTATTAAGAGTAGGATAAAAATAAGAACAGTATTAACCAAATAAAGGCTATTAAGAACAGAGTGGAAATAAGGAAAGTGTTTGCCAAATGATAAATAAAAAAGAATAAACCATTTTCCTATCCATCCACTGAAACATTTAGAAGAAAACATATACATGATAATCAAGCTTGAACTTTAACAGATATCAGCCCCGGTTTTTTTCCACAACTTGTTGAGCTCAATAAGGCACAAGGCTCAGCTCTACTTATGATAAATAAGATGTTGATATATTATGTCATATGCTATGTTATACATGCACCTCTCACTGCTGTTCAACTTCAAACTTCTTTATCAATCAGTACAATCATTGAATTTTGACGCACATGGATTTAACCTTAATTGTACTGAATATTATGCAGTAAATTTACATATTTTCATTCAAAGGAAAATACCCAGCACAAGCATATCAAAGAAAGAATACTAGCTGTCTAACACTAACCATAAGAGATCATGATTCTGGACCACTAGGTAACATATAAAGTCACAGAAGTGTATCAAGATGTAAGCAAATATAGACTTGTCGAATTGCTTTAGTGAAATAAAGAAAAATTATATTGTAGCAGCAAGCACAACTTGATGACCACAGCTGCACGCTTACTTTTTCCAGCTTTGCGTTCAACTCTTGCACCTTCTTCTCCGCGTCACCAGCCCTAGCCTCCAGAGCTTCCTTTTTGCTATTTTGTGCTTCAATCTTTTTCTTGAGCTTCTCGATCTAAAAGGGGAATGTGATTAGAAGCCAAAATATCCTACAACATTAACAGTTCGTAAAATACTTCTGCCACCCCATTACCTGCTTCTCAAGCTCAGTAGCCCGGGCATTGATCTTGCTTGCTTGCTCCTCTGCAGCTAAAGATCCCTTTGCCTACATATGCGGCAGTTAATTGATGTAATTACAACGATAGGGTACAGAATCATGCTTCAGCAGTGTCGTAATTGTCATTAAAGTACCTTGACAGAAGTTATCTCGTTCTGAAGAGCTGATACCTTTTTTGTCTCCTCCTCGATAACATTTTTTAGTGTTTCAATTGTATCATTCTTTGTCTTCAACTCCAGGGTCTGATCCGCAATGTGGGACTCTGCAGGAAGATAAAAATCCGAATCCTTTAAAATTATTCAAAGCATAAGGAAGGATCATGCAGCAATTTGTAATGAACATTGGTCGGTATGATTTGCACTCGGCTATTAGGCCATTCTATCCAATTTTTTCCCTCTGAAACTACAGGCAAATTTATGTTACGAACTTACTGAGGCATTGCTGCGCTCTAACTACCTAGGTGAATGTATGGAATGACCAGGAGGATTTCGCTTAAAATTGCAAACTATTTTAACAGAAGCAGTCCCCAGACCAATCTGGCCTGGCCCTCACCAAACCATTCGAAAAGAGCTCAGTTTTGAACGCAAATCTAATGAAGCAACCACCGATCCGCCAGGTAATCTCCGAATCACGTACCACAAAGCTCTCCGAATCGCGCATTGCCCCCTACCCTCACCATACAGCGAATCGCCACCTAAACCCTAGCGAGTCAACTAAATGCCACTATAAACCCAGAAGAGCCAAAGGAAGCAGAGCCGGCGGAAACGCACCGAGAGGAACTGGAATGTAGTAACGTACACACCTAAGGTGGAGATCTTCACCCTGAGCTGGCCCACCTCGGCCTCCAGCGCCGCCGCCTCCTTGGCCCTCGCCTTCGCCACGACCTCCGCCGCCGGCACCACGCCCTCCACCGCCGCGTCCAGCGCCGCCGCCGCCTCGGCCGCAGCGAGCGCGACGAGCAGCAGCAGCGCCGCCGACGCGAGGAGCCGCATCTTCACACGAAAGGTTTCAGCAGCTGGCGGGATTCTCGGCTCCGAGGAGGGGGCAGCAACGAGGGGGACAGGGCGGCGTGCTGGTCGCCCGCTAGTCAGCCGGCCTCGCTTCTCGGAGCCTCAGCCACGTCTCGGCCCGCTGTTTTGTAGGGAGGGTTCACGCCAAAGAGTGAAGGGGCGCACGTGAGCTGCTGCCGGGACGGCCTCGCTGGCTGCTGCCTGACTGGCCGCGGAGGGGACGACGAGGTTGGCGGCACGTGGTGGTCGGAGTCGGGCAGCACCGTGAAGGCCGTGGAGCAGTTTTTACAGTTCCGCGTCGCTGTACGGTGGGCCGCAGAGACCGCGCCTCGTTTACCTCGCCATCTCCGGCGACCGGGCTGAACGAAACAATGAAGCCCATAACTTTACGGCCTATCTATGGCGATGAAGCGCACAACTTTACGGCCCACCTGAAACAAGCTCGAGACCCAATTACTGCTTGACGTAAACTGTGATGTGATTTATACTATGTTTTTTAATTGTTATCATTAGAATACAAATTTTAATTAAAAATAAACTATAATAGTTGTACTCTCTCCGGTAAAAAAAAATCATTTTGAATAATGTTTTGATAAAATATTAAGAATATAAATGACAAATAAGTTTTAAATTGTTTAAAAATATAAAAGTTATATGATTAAATTATGTTATTTTTTAATAAATATTTTTATAAAAAATAAATATCAAATTTATATTTTAAAGACCGCGTCATTATCCAAAACAACGGACCGGAGGGAGTACTAAGATTAGAAATCCAAACAGTGGTAAAGCTGTTATCCTGCGAACACGGTTCGCAGGTTAAGTCCTATAGACCTCTTACAGAATTGCAAGGAAGGCTACATACAAGACACAAAGTAGTCAACATTTCCTGGGTTCCTGGGCAAGTAGAAGATACATGCACTGCGCTGCCTGTACTACCAACAATTTATAAACGGAAAGTATATAAAACGAGGTAAGTTAGTGTAAGAGCAAAAGCAAATATATGGCAGAATTTGATTGTGTTTGCACAAAAAGATCCCTTCTTCGATGAGATACTGAGAATTTGCCTTGGAAGCTGAAAATGTTCAAAGTTCGAACCATGTTCATGTAACATGAAACACGCATAATCATACTGAAAACCTGGCATTCAATCAGGTCGAATCATAGTCAGGAATACCAAAACGCAGCTCATGCATTATGGAGAACCATGTTAGAAGATTACATCTTTCTACCGAAGCACCAATATACCATACTTCTGAACCTAGACAAGCCTGCAGCAGCCGCAGAAATTGCTGGATATACGTAAATTTTCTGGTCAACCAATAGGCTGCAACAAAAATTGCAGGATGCAGCAATGCGTTGCAGAAGCCTAGTTGTTCACATCATTTCTTCAACAGCTTCCTCAACGTGTCCTCAGCATGTCGCTCCATCTTTGGTAGAGCCCAGTCATGCTGGATGATATCCAAGCTGTCTTTTTCAGCACCCAAACTCTGGAAATAACCAATTGAGAAAGGTGAGATTTTCTGCACAAATCAAATCCTTGCAGAAAACCACTGACATATGCATGACTTTATGCACTTGCAAAATCCAAAATGAGAAAAAAGATGAACAGCATGTACTTTATGTCAAGAAGGCCCAGATTGTAGTATGCGAAAACAGTGTCACCAAAATCAATGAAGAGAAATAGTCATGCATTTTGCAGCATGTGTAACATTTGTATTTGGAAGGGACACAAACATGTCAATTTTTTTGCAAAGGAACAGTATCATTGTCCTGGAGCTGACAACAGAACCAGATGAAAACAATGTACAAAAGGATTTTCTGATATAGTAACAACATCCTAGAGCAGCATCCAGCAACATAAAAGACCACACAACGGAACAAAATCTACAAGTAACTGATTAGCTCTAATAACTAAATCTGACCAGTACCAACACAATTTATGAAAAGGGATATAGCTTTTCCGTGAACAAGATATAATTTAATGCTGAATTAAATGCATCACGAAATGCCACGCATGTGCATGACTGCATTAAACAAGCAGCACATTAAGTTTGAGATTACCATTGTTGGGTTAGCTCCAAATCCACCACCCATCTGCATCATCTTTTGTGCGTCGTCAGTTGCTGCATTTTCATACACAAATAATCAAACTCCAAAGAACAACAACAACAACAACAACAACAATAATAAAGTCTGAGTTTTGAGTAGTCATGGACTAAAGCATGTATCAGACCGTTTTCTTCTCCAAGAATCAGACTGAAGAGTCCCCTCAAGCCGAATAAATTGAGGAAGTACCTATCAGTAAAACACAATAGTAGAACATTTTAGACAACCTGATTGCCAAATCACCAAGAGGATTCATTGATGAAAAGATATTATTTAATACAGACCATGAGCGGCTGCTAACATAGCTAACATCAACAGTACTAAGGTCAATCCCATTCTGCAGCATTCCCCTGAATCTTTGAGTCAATGGAAAAGGAATTTTTGCTGAAAAGAGTCAAGAAAGATATAGTAAGCCAGCAGCAACTGCTGTAGTTCACAAATGCAACAAACACAACAGAAGTATTGAATATGCATGGCTAGTTGGCCACATCTTCACACAAGTTTGATGTATTCACCAGCCACTAATGTCGTTATTAGTTC
The DNA here is from genome assembly GCA_001602275.1 of Zoysia japonica. Taxonomy (NCBI): domain Eukaryota; kingdom Viridiplantae; phylum Streptophyta; class Magnoliopsida; order Poales; family Poaceae; genus Zoysia; species Zoysia japonica. The sequence continues at coordinate 622,539 of BCLF01000018.1, forward strand.
CTAATTTTCTTAAAAAAACACGTGCTCATTCAGAATTTTATTGGTATCGCCAGTAGAGTTCAAAAGTGAATGACTGCAAATGATGACTGTACCTGAACATTCTAAAACTTCCATTTCCAAAAAAAAAAGATGTTTCTTCAGCATATAGATTGGTTAAAGCGAACATATTATTTTTACTATCACCAGAAGCATACCATACAAGATGACAGAATAAACTAAAGGGATTGTATTATTATTAATTACTATGTCACGTGAAGCTTGCCATACCAAATAAACAGAACATACTAAGGAGCATATAAGATGATTTTCTTTAACTTGAACAACTATATACCAAAAGTGGAAACATAATTGCAACATTGAGCTCCTTTAGTTAACAGAAGTGATCTTGCAAGTTCCAACAGCCAAATGAATGAACAGAGCAGCAGATGAAAAGACCAGGTAAAACAATATTATACACACAAAAGCGCATACGGACATACCTGCAACAAAACCTGAGAAGAAGAAGTTCACCCACGCAAACGTAAGCGTCTGCAAAGGGCCAGCATGTTAATATAAGGAGTGATACACAATTAAAATCATATATACATATCAATCTGAAAAGAATCGAACCTGTGGAACGATCATGGATAGATTCTTCTTCATCATGTCCATGGCCATGTTTGGATCTGAGAACATGGCAGCCTGGGCTTTCTGTGCATCTTCCTTTGGAACATGAAGTAATCCATTTTCCTACATGTATCATGAAAAGGTCCACCATGGCAATTCAACTACTTTGTATGACTCAGGTTGCAATATGCTGGTTCAATCTCTATTCCTACTAAACAGAATAAGCTTTACCAAGCACTACTCCTCACTTAACTGGGTTTAGTGAAAGGTCCTACATATATTAACACAATCCAAGCAGCATGCCAAATCACAATAATTCCTTGAGCCCCATAAGCCATGTCAATTGAACAATTTTTTATGCCTTGTGTTGCAATATCTACTGTTTGTGCATTCTATTCCTACTAGTAAACAGGATAAGCATACCAAAGACTATTCCTTACTTAATTGGGATTAGCGAAACTAAACAGGCACCGCAAACCAAATTACCTCGTTGGTGTAATAAACCTTGCGTGCCTTAAATGCCTTGGCCGGGATGTACTGCGAATTGCTCCTCAAGTTCCTCGCCCTGATGACCACCTGCCTGCGGAGCAGCAGAAAGCACTGATCACGTCAGTTCGCATATCCACAGATGAACACCAATAACATAAACCGTTGAAGCCGCGAGGCTCGCACAAACGAATTTCAAGCACAAGCAAGGCCCCGGGCGGTAGTTCCTGGATCCAGATCGCTCTACCAGATGAGGCGAACCAAGGAGCAGATCGGAAGGGAACTGGAAGCAGGGAGTACGAGCAGAGGAGAGCACGCACCCCTCCTTGACGTGCTTGGGGTCGGGCGGGGTTGACGGCACCGGGGAGCGCATGAGCTTGGAGACGAAGTAGCGGAGCACGCCGATGAGGACCATGACCACGGAGAGAGGGACCAGGACCCAGTCCCGGATCGCCGTGTCGAGAACCAGCTCCTCCGCCATCGCCGCCGCAACGTGGGTGCTCTAGCTGCACAGGCGCCGCCGGCGTCGGGAGGTGCGAGAGCTCGCCGCGGTGGACGCTGGTGCAGCGGCCAGCGGATCGGCTGGCTCAAGCGGTGCGGAGGAAACGACAGGTCTACTATGCCAGCTGCTAGTAGTTGGGCTTGGGGGCTATTGGGTCGCGTCCTGTCCTCTTCCGATTAGGAGAGTTTGTAGGCCTGCGGGCCGCGGGGCAAGCTCACCTGGGCTGGACTGAGGCCTTGTTTGAAATTTCAGCATACGACGGCCCGCCCGCTTCTGTCTTCTTTAGGAATGGCGGTTCGGTTCGGGTCCTTGGTCCCGTCGGATTTTGCACCCGGCAGGTGTGGGTGCAGAGGTTATTTCTCACCGGCGGATTGGATTTGAATCCGACTCGAATTAATTATATGGTTTAATCAGTCTTTTAAGATCTAATCCACCACTCAAAACTCGAAACCACCAGAAACCCAGTATAAAACCTGGCAAGGGACCTAAAATCCAATATAAAACCAGACAAAAAACCCGAAACCCGGCTTGAAATCCGACGCGAACCCGATACTCGATTTAAAACCCGATGGAGACTCGACACCCATGCGTATAATATGATATATATGCACTTTATGACAAAACCCGCCGGGTACCCGATACCCGCCTAAAACTCGACAGGTTTGAGCACGGGTTTCATTTCTCACCCGCGAGTGCGGATTTGATATTGCATCTGTAAATTTTTTTGAAATGGGCGGGTTTTTACAAAAATCAACCCGTTGCCATCCCTAAGTCTTCCTCGCGCTTGGGGTTCTCCCATCCTACCTGGCAGCGAGTCCGATTATACTAAGCGTAATGCGGAGAAGCGGCCTCCACACAACTGCACGTGGGCCGTGATTTTGGCCCACCTCGCTCCCGCCGCCCTCCCCCGCCGCCGCAGTAGCATTCGCCCCCACCGCCTCCGCCTCCCGCTCGGCTCCGAC
>BCLF01000018.1:628843-642667 GCA_001602275.1 Zoysia japonica
GGGGGGGGGGGGGGGGGCATATCTCTGGTCCCCCCCCCCCCAAAAAAAAAACACTGTAATAAACCTCTATTTAGATATTGTTATTTCTAGATTTATCCTATTGCATACCACTGCTCATACCCAAATCCAACATTTTCCTAACCAACTACTAGCATCAACTGAATGTAATTAAAATAGGACAACAGGGAACGTCTACATTGATTGTTTGTACATCGATACGGTCTTAATTATGTATGACCTCAAATGCACCTTACATATAAATGGAACGTTGGTAATAGGGTTATGACGAGAGAAGAAAAGGCAAATTTGTAAACAAAAATGAAAAATAAATGTCAACATGAAAGGTGAAGCACTTATCAATAGGTTCTTGCCGGATCGGAAATGAACCAGAAAAAAAGAAGGTAACGCAGCAGCAACTGAACTGAACGAACTCTGGAGTTTCACCGAGCAAACCGCATGGGACGCAATCCCGCAGAACCAAATCAGGTTCACAAGTTCTGCAGCAAACCGCTTGCCCAAATGAAGAAACTTACGAATTAGAAACACTATAACGAATCAACGTGTCAAAAGTCTAGAACCGAACCACGCACCCAATGGGGGGAAGCACCGCTTGACCGCTCAATCAGATTGCACAGATTAGCCACGCAAAATCGTTCGGATTTAACGCCTTCATCACTACATAAGCCAAAACATCGAAATTGAGAGGCATGAATGTTTCCTTACCCTCACCGCCGCTCCGACGTCCGGCAGCCTGACGCCGATTACCTCCGCGACCTTGGCGTCGTCGAGGCCGTCGTCCCTGGGCATCACCATGACGAGCAGCTCCTTGTAGCCGCCCGTGCTGGGGCCGGCACCGGCTAAGCCAACGCTGGCGAGCGATAGCTTCCCCCCGCCGCCGCCGCCCGGCGCGTCCTGGTAGCCCATGACGGCGCGTGACCGCTTCCCCCCGCGGTCCTGCTTTTGGATTTAGAAGTGTGAAGTTTCTAATAACAGGAAACCGGGGGCGAGATATAAGTTATCGCTTCTGCTCCGCGCGCTTGCAGACATCACCGGCTGGCCGGCCTCGGGCACGAAATACAGGCGAGGAGAAGGGCACGAACGTAAAGTTTCTTTTGTAATGCATAATTTTCACAAAAATTTAACTAAAAATTTTGCAGACATCAGTTTAATATAAAAACTCACAAAAACGAGAAAAATTCTCCCGTTCAAGAGACCTAAAACAGGTGAGGATCATGGGCTGGACACGACCGCACGCGGGTTTTGTATAGCCGTATAGGGGTATTTTGTCTTCGAATTTTTGGTGTTTTAATATTTCACCTAGAGACTGGTATCAAATTATATGTCACTCAATACCTCCGTTCTAAAATATAAGTATTTTTAAGTTTGAATTAAGTCAAAGTCTTTTAACTTCTACCAATTATATATAAAAAAATTACATAATTTTTATGTAGAAATATAATTTTTATAATTTTTTATTTAATGATTAATTTAAAAAATATAATTTTTATATAATAAAATATTATTAATAGTTAAAGTGATAAAAAGTTTGACTTTAACTTAAACATGCTTATAACAGAGGGAGTAACTCTTAACTGCTTTATTTTGAATGAAACAACTCTATATACAGCAACGACGGAATTGGAGGTTCCTTTTCAAATCTAGCTTTAATCTGCGAGTAATATAATTTCGCAAACATTTTAGAATTTTAATTTTGATGTGGGAAATGGCGCCCAATTTGTATAAGAAAGTAAGATTGAAGAAACGAAGTGTTCCACGCTAAATTCTAGAGTCACAACTGGATTCGAAATCTCAAAAACATAAATAGTTCGATTTTGCTGGAGGAGTACATTCTGCTTTTCCTCGCTCTTTCTACGGTAAGTTAGTCGGAGCAAAACGATGAGATCTTTTGGAGATAGATAATGAATGGTCAATTTACAGTGGCTTCTACATCTTAATGTCATTTCATGGTGCTATAACACTTCTCGGCTGCTGAGATTTGGAACTCCTCTACTAAACCAAAGTGCAAATAATTCTTTGCTCGGTAAGTGATGCATGGTATAATGCTAACTGCGAAGAACATGCCAAAAAAGAATTGGTAATGTAACCTAAATTGTACCCTGTGCTTATGCCTTTTAGGAAACCACTGCTCACTTGCTCGCTCAATGCAACTATGGCACCGTTTATTTTCAGTTTATTTATCGAAATAAGTAAAAACTGTGTCAAACAGTAAACTTATTTTACAGTTTATTAATTCAACAGCTTTTTATAATAAACTAAACAGCAGTTTATTTTTTAACTGCTTTTCACTAACTTAAAAAATAATTTTTTATTTATTAAGTTTCAGCTGCACCAAACAGATTCTACGTGAAGTCTGTGCGGAAGTTGGTACCCTTTGTCCAAATCTTGAGATTGCCGCGGAGGCGGAGCACCCCGTCGCTCATAAAAAAAAAAAACTTGCCGCCACCGCTGGACTGTCAGACTAGGCCTCATTTCAGTTTCCTTTTGGGCTCGAAATCGCACTCGCCTGCGATTCCCTCGCGCGCGAAACATCGCCGCCTCTTCGGAACCCTAGAACCGCGCCGGGCGCCTCGGCGCCGATCACGTTCCTACGCCGCACCCCGTCGATGGCGAGGGTGTCGGCGACGGCGCGGCGGCAGGAGCTGGCCGACCGATGGCGCAGAATCCAGGAGGACGAGGAGGCCGAGGGCGACGGCGAACCTTCCGAGGTCAAGCACCGTCGCCTCATTCAGGCCAAGGAGGAGTGGTACGTGCGGGTCCAATCCCTGCTTCCCCTCGCTCCACCCCCCTTCGGCATTCCGTAGCGGTTGATAAAATTGCATAATCGCTTTGGTTTAGCGGTGTGGTCGTTGTCAGCAATGGCTTTAAGATATGGCTGATTGGAGTGAGTGGTGCTCGCGCTGATTGGATTGAGCAGCTTCCTATTCAATTTGACCAGTTTGCTTTCGAGTACTTGTATCAACAATTGCGGATTTAGGTGCCTGTATGGGTGGGTCTAGTGGTACTAGTGCGGTTTTAGGATTCACAGTTTAGAATTTTTAATGCCTAAGTTGTTTAGGACTAATGCAGCTTCAATGCATCGGTGTAAGCTTCGGGAATTGTTTCCGCGTGCTTGGATCATGAAATGCAAATATATAGGTTTTCAAGGCTCCTTTCACTGCTTCATATCGACTTTGTGATGTGACTGGATCTATACATTGTGATGAAACATGACAAATTTGAAGCTGCGCAAAATCCAGTGGCACTATTTTTATTTGATATGAATTGGATTTTGTGGAACTAAACCTTTCAAATGGTTCTAGCAGAACAGCAGATAACATGTAGGGTTTGAGGATTTGTAATATACACAAAGCATATTTGGGTAATAAATGCAGGGTTTAAGGATTTGTTGTCCATCCCTCTGTGTTTCATGGTAAGGTAGGAAATCAGAGGATTATAGGCTGTCATCTGATTTTTGCATATTGATAGAATGTATAATTATTATAGATATAGAAGTATTTGGAGGAGTTTTATCTCCTTCCTTTCGGAGCACACCTGCCCCCTGGTAGCCTGCCTTGCACTTGTCATGCGGCCCGGAATTATCCCCCTTGATCCTGTTTCCATAAATCAAGGATGTGTGATAATCACTGAGGCCTATATATACTGTACCCTGTTGTGTAGCAATACAATAAATCAGCATGGCAATCACCTTCTCACATGGTATCATGAGACCATCATCGTCCCTGCCCTGCTTCCACCCCTCTCTAACCCTAGCCGCCACCCTCATGGTTGCCCCTGCTCCCACCAATCCCGCAGCCCTCGAGCGCGATAACACTGCTTGGGTTACCGAGGTCACAGAGGATGACATTGTGGCCCGCACGCTTGGCCGCCGCCGTCGCTACGGATGCCGCTGCCATAGGCGTCGCCCTTATCCAGGCCGCCAGCATCGCTCGGGCCTGCGTCCGCACCACCTCTGAAGCCCTCGACTGCGAGCATGAGCCTGCCGCCTCTCGTGCTTGACTCACTTCCCCCTCCACGACACCTGTGCTGGTTGAAGATGACCCGTATGAAGCTGCGACGGTCGCCAATCTCCACGCACAGGCTGCCCTAGTGCCTATTGTTCTTGATCTGCTATGGCCCAACTACAACAAGTGGCATGGCTATTTCCTCCTCACCCTAGGCCGCTATGCCCTCACCAACTACATGCTCGCCGACGACGCCCAGCCCCACGTCACTGCATGGATACGGATGGACTGCGTTGTCCTCTTCTAACTGTTCAACTCCATCTCCCCAGAGCTAACAGTGGGACTAACTGATTTGATGGGTTTTTATATAAGTTAAACAATCTAATAGTGCTAACATATGAGACTAAATGATTTGATGGGTTTTCTCGTATAGCGTTGTACTGCTAGGCTACCATTATAGAGATTGGATTGGAGTAACTGACTTATTTTTGTCATCTTTTGCATTATTAGCCATGAAATCCTAAACGGTAAATGGTAACCACCGTATTTTTTTTCAGTTTAAACAGCTGTTTAAAACGGTTTAATGAAGCTCAAAACGGGATTAAACTGCTTAAATGGCATAAAGAGCCTAAACGGTTAGGCTCCGTCTACTGTTTAAACCCATTTGAACGGATGTATAAAACTGTTTAGGTATATATGGATTATTGGTGTGCGCACTGAAACTGTTTCGTGTATTGTGGATCTGCTAAGGTGTTATTCATTGACATTGATGGAGTATTAATTATTCGATTTACCACAATCAGAAGTGTTTTCACATTTACTTCTTATTTTTGAAAAAGGACATCCTGAAATCGAATTGATGTTTTCGTGAAGAGTTAGCCCCAATAAAGTTATCAGTGAGCATGTTGTTTTGATATAAGTTATTGGTATTGATGTCCTGTTTGTCACTATGGTTTTGGATGTGTTAAGATATTGTGACTAGGGATGTGCAAAGCAGTATTTTCCTAAATGGTTTGAAATGGATGTTTAAACGGTATACAAAGGGACCCATGCTGGACTAAACAGCAGTTTAAACTGTGTAAACCTGTTTTTAGCTTGATTAAACAGTTTTAGATGACTGTTTAAACTAAAAATTGGCTAAACGGTTAATTGCCGACTGTGTTCTGTTTACCGTTTAGGAAAACACTGGTGCAATGATGAACTATTATTGGCATTGAATTGTTAGGTTGATAATAAGTCTAATTTTCTAGGATTGTCATTCTGATTTTGGATATGTTGAGCTGTTGTGACTAGCGATGTGCAAAGATGAACTATTATTGGTATTGAATTGTTGGGTTGATAATAAGGCTAATTCTTGGGGATTGTATCCATCCAAAATGATTAAAGCTGTGTGGCAAATGGCAAGACAAACTAAAAGAATACAACACCACTTCCACACCAAGTTGAAGGACCAATACCTAACCCTTCCAACTCCTATTCTACATCTTACAATTCCAGTATTTATGACAACCGGATCATTATTGACGTTTTTACAGTTTTAGTGCACTAAAGTGAGATACTGAAACAACTTGTAATGGTGAGGCTATCTTCACTGTATGCTACTGTGCACAAGTACCTAGTTTTTTTTAATGATGTAACCCATTGTTATGATGTATGTGCAGAAGACATTTTTCTCAACCACCTAATCTGACCACCAAAAGGGCTAGTTTATGATGCTCAGTTATTTTCCCTGATTATGTCGATTAATTCTGAAGTTTCATGTTTGCTTAATCAACTGCAGGTTTTCTCATTGTTATAACTTTCTGGTAAATGTGCCAGAAAAAGAGCATATTTGGTGTGGATATGCTGCTATTATGGGCCCTTTTCTGGAAACATTCCATCGCTTTTTTGATGATGAAGATGAAAACTCATCTCTTAGAATAATATGGAGACGAGTTTCTCAAGAACTGGGTATTTGCACACAATGTGTGTGCGAACACCACCAGTGGCAGGAATTTTTCAGTACTGAATACCGGTCTGATACTGTTGACCCCCTTCTCAAAGTATTGCACTGTCTTGATGAAGAGAGGGTAACAGGGCATCTTACCCAGATCAATGCCAAGATCCATCTCAATGAATATGACCCTTCATGTCATGGCGCAGAAGTTATTAGCATAATGTTCGAAGTATGCTCCATTTCTATGAAGCTTTTTTACTTTCCTGCTGTTTTCCCTTTATATCATGAAAAAGATTTTCTCATTATAACACTCTTATTTTGAGATTGTATATATCGATGGCATTTGTTATTTATTTCTGCAGTTGCGCATATGTTTTATACACTAACGTTTTCAGTTGAGTTTTTTTGGTGGAAATCAGTACCCTTAAATTTATAAAAGCCTCATGAATTAATCAAATGCAATTTGGGAGACTGAAATCAAAATCAGAACATGACCTGCTTGCATTCTGTGTGTGTTTTTGACCTGTAATGAGCTTCTTATTCTCTCTTTCTGTCTCTATATTTTTTCCCTTGCCATGAATCTTTTTTTTTTATCAGTATAACAAGCAACATCAATATATTGTACAAAATCAGGTTTAACCATACAGGCCATCTCATGGGTTCTTACGTTTCACAGACTTTACAGTTTTTTTCCCTTTTACTTGCAGGTTTTGATGTATCCAGCTCTGTTAGATGACCAATCATTGGCTAATCAGTTTCAGATTTTCATTGAAACAATTGACGAATCGTACGAAGTGAGCCTTTCAACTAATCAGCAATACCCTGTAAGTTACCTTTTTCCCGTTCTGTTTCTCCCTGTTTCACTTGATATGTTGACACCTTTATCTCATAACGTTTTGGAAAATTTCAAATTTAGGGTGCTTATGCTCTTCTTTTCTTCAAAAGTTGCAAGGCCCGGGCTATTGGACTTCGATTAGCTCGATCCATGGGGAAACTGAGGTATTATGCTCTCCTTCCTTTCCTTAAGTGGATAGATCGATGGCAAACAAGTTGGATTTGACCGGTTTTTTTAGAATAGCTCTTAATGGTCATGATAACACACCATATGGGAAAATAATGGAGTCCTATGTTCAGTAAATCTACATTTCACCATCCTATCTCAGTTATGCAAGTTGCGTTTTAATAATTGCTGTAGTTACCTTTTGAACTAAAGCCTGTTGGGTCTGGTTTATTCACAGTTCAGATTTAACATGGTTTTTTAAATAGGTCCAGTTTTATTAGTCTGAAGCCATCATGTAATGATTTTTATGTTTGCAGGAGAGCAGTTGATTTGGATCCATTGCAACCCTTGCTGCAAAAGTATATCAGCTTTTTAGAAACAGAGGTTCTTCCATCTACTACTGAATATTCGAGGCCCAGAGCGCAGCTCAAAAGAGCTGACATTTGGCTTGGATTTAAATCACTGTATGTAAGTTCAACACATGACATACAGCACTTTATTATATTCTAAAGATCATGCCTGTTAATCTGCTGATATCATTTTTACAGCCTTGGATTTCTTGAGGCGCCTGCTTTTGAAGATGGAATTTTGGAGAAATACCCTGTGTTCTTGAGTATTGTTCTTAACCATGTCAGCGATGACAGATCTGATTTATCATGTGCTGTCAGTTGCCTCAAAGCTTCATTTGAAATGCTTGGTAAATGTGCTATGGGTTTCTGTTGATCTTTCATTCTTGCAACAGACCTATCAAACTTATACATTGGCCTTTGTAGGTTGCAAGCTCTGGTTGAGAACGACTTTATCACCTAGTGTTATGCGGAACACATTATTGGGTCACTGTTTTCACACTCGAGATGAAAAAAGTCACAAGGAAATTTTTGATCTTTTCCTCCCATTTCTTCAGGCATGTCCTGTTCCTTTACTAAATTTACCTTCTAATCAACCATAACTTAATGAATTATTATGACAAGTCAATTCTGTTTGCAGTCACTTGAAGCGCTACAAGATGGTGAACATGAAAAGCAAAGGAGGAACATGCTGTATTTCCTTCTTCATCAAGTAACCCGGAGCAGTAATTTCAGTGCTCTAATGAGAAAAAATGCTACTAAGGTTAGCTTGTATTTGTGCATATTTGCTTCTTTATCTATTTGAACTTTCGTTTAAGTCCTATCTCTCCTTTTCTTCTTTTTGCTATTGTCATTTAAGTCAATTCTATACATGCAGTTAATTTAAGCGCTACAAAAACCAATGCGAAAAAATAAATGTTAGGGAATAAATTTGCCATAACCTCATTTCGAACCAAGACCCGGTTAGGGAATTTTTATCTTCTAGGCAACACTATTTACCATGGTTTCTGAAAACTAATACCATGGTATCATTTTTCTTTTATGTCTTTGTGTTGAAGAATTCATGCATGTAGAGTTTTTAGAACGTCAGTGTACTCATAGCACTCCAGAGTCAAAAAAATCCACATACCCTCTTTTCCCAATTTTTTTCCAAAAAACATAGGAGAGCTGCGTTTCATTTCATTAAGAAGAATAAAAGTTATGAACAAAGAAGAGGAACAACTCCTCTTCTAACAACAGACACCACTGGACACACACGCCAAACACAATGGAAAGAAAAACCGACCCTCTAGACATCCAATTTGGACTGGAGCTCACGAGGCGATTTAGCTCCAGCCAAACACCACAGTGTACATTCATTTCCCTAAATTGTTCATTGTTCTATTGCTTGCGTCTTGGTCAGCATCTCATGTGTTGCATTATTATGCAATGTTGTATATACGCAAGCATTGTGCATCATTTCTTTCAACTTCTTTTCCACATATAGTTGAAATTGGATTAGTCATGTTTGATTTTGGAAGATTCATCTCAAATTTCAATATCAAAATATAAAGATAACTAACAACTATTCCCTCCGTCCCAAATTATAAGTCATTCTGGACTCCTCAAGTTTTCCCAAATTATAAGTCATTCTCATTTCTCGAGACACCTTTTTCTCTTTCCAATACATCTTCACTCTATCTCTCTCCTTGTTTTCAGCACATCCCACCTTTTCCACTTTCTTAATTCCCGTGCCCACCTCCAAAACGACTTATAAAACGGGATGGAGGGAGTAATTTTTATTTATCTGTATTACTAACCAGAACCTTAATTGCTGGTTTTCTCTTCTTTTCCATTCTTTCCCCCCTTTTCTGTTTGCTCTTATTTTTTTTTCTATTTGTTGTCTTTGTTGAATAATTCTTGTGCTACTTAGCAGTTGAATTGTGTCTGTTGTGCTTTCTGTTTCCAGTTAGTGAGTAGTGTCTGAGTGGACACTGTCGTGGGCTCTGACGTGCGCTGCATCGTGCGTGTTCCACCTGACCCCGTAGTGTGGGAAGTGATGTGAAAATAGATCTGTTTCTGTTTCAGTTGTAAGGGTATAAGCAGAGTCTAACCGAAGAAAACGCTTCGGGTGTTAGCAGCACAAACTTGCTTGTGTCCCCTGTGACTCGTGTCATGCATTCACACTTAGTTTTCTCATGCCTAGTGACTCTGTTTCTCCAGCGAGTTTCTAACAGTCTTCTTTTTCCCTTCCTTTTCATCCTTTTCTAATAAAAAAATTCTTTTGTGGTTTGTCTCTCAGGGGTTTCATCTGTAGCGTACCCCAACTTGCTTGGAACAAAAAGGCTTTGCATGGGAAACACACATTGATTTTTTCAAAACTATAAAAAGATTAGTATGGGAAACTGTCGTTTTTTTTTCTTTCTTTCCTTTTGAGGAAACAAAACTGTGGTATATCACGGGTTAGGAGTTGAAGACTTACTTTCAATTCCTGTATTTTATAAATATACTGTAGTAAATTTGTAACATACAAACTGTGGCCTCGACCATCTTGGCAACATGTGTATACAATATTCTGTGAGCATAAAGCTGCAGTTGAGTAGCCTTTGGCTTGGCTTGTATGTTGAACTGCACCCATGTAGTGCCATGATGAGATGCTAGCCGCATGAATTAGATCGAAATTTTTTTCCCAGCATCTTCATTATGTACATTAACAAAAAATGCAGCAGATCCTTTTGATTTGTTATCATTAGGGTGATGATATGGGGTGTCGATAAATCCTTGAATGTCTTGGTCCATCATGGGAGTTCAACACTATGTTTTATATTCTATATCACTATTTACGGTTTTCTGAATCATCATTGGAGACATGTAAAAGAGTTATACTTTACTAATGTCAAAGTTTGGTTTTCCATCTTTTACTCCACTAATGTTTCACAATGTTGTGTAATGTTTGTACTTGGTGATTGGTGTGAATGACGTTTTCCCCCTTCCAGATTGCTCTTCTTATTGTACAAAGAGGCTACACTATGAGCCCTCCTTGCCCACCTTCCGAATGCGCCCATATGTGGTAATGACCAGACATCTTATCCTGACAATGTCATATATGTTAGTTTGCTCATTATGCAGTCATCTGTAATAGTTCGTGAAGCCAATAGTGATGGTTGGTAATAGAAGTAGAGTGGAGACGAGTGATTTATTGCTCTGAGAGTATCCCATAGTAGGGATGCCTTTTGAGTGTTCCATACGGTTTTTTCGTGAATATGCTGGAGAGCTGGCATCTTTGTATTAAGAAGGAAAATCGGTCCTACAGAACACATCTGAACTTGGACCAGAGTTTGGAGTTTGTTTGTTACATGTTCAGTGTAAGCTTATAACCCACACTACCAGATTTGACCCGACCAAAAAACTGTCCTCTATACTACCAAGGGTCATGAACACTACCCAGGCCAAGAACACTAAGCTATTTTGCTCCTGCTAGGCACCATACATGGTGCTCATCCTTGAAACTATGCATGGCATCATCAAGACTGGGATTTGCTCCACTAAATACACAAGCATTGTGATGCTTCCACAGGGTCCAAGCACCTGTCTTGATGCAGCCTTCCACCAGTCCGCAAATAATATTTCTTCAGGACCTAGTGTGCACTGCTGCAGAGTAATAAGTGAGAACAACCTGTGCCAGAACTGCGGTGCGAAGACATGCATGGTTTCTGTGTCATGTAATTAGTAAATACAAGTTCCAACATCTTCATTCTGCATTCTGATGAGTCATTATTTCTAAATTTCTTAAATATTTTCCTCAGTGTTTTTGAAGGTTGCCAAGTATAAAATCACATGGTGCCCTGGAAGACATGTTGCTGAACTATTTTAGCTCTAACCAACACCATCCTAGTGAAGTAGTGATTATCTAGATCGGTGTTATGGAACTTAGGAATGTACTAGGCCTAGTTTCACGAGCTCTGGAGGCCTCAAAAGTGGAAAACAAGCCACAAACATGTTACCCTGTTTGGGTTGAGTGTTTGACATGGGCTATTCATGTTTTTGAATGATCTGCTAAGCTGGGGTGTCTTGAGTGTTTTGGTCGTTTCATTGGATTGAATAGGATTTGATGAGCTACTTATTTGATGTACCCTTATCCAACTGAAACTATCCCATCTTTCTGGCTACTCTCTCTGCCAATAAAATAGTAAAATGTGAGGTATTGTTAGTTTTTGTTGGCAAGATAATGTTTTTTGCTTCTAATTTGCCACTAATTTGTTCCTTTGAGTTTGGCTTATCTGTTGTTTACATGCCATCTTCTGATCTTAATATGTTGAACAGGGGACCATCTTTGATCAGCTCAATAGAGGATACGTCCTTGCATTGTTCATTGCGTCAACCTGCATTCGATCTCATCAACATTGCCATAATTTCTGATGCTTCTGCTTTGATTTCCTATAAACTGAAGTATGATCCCATTACAAAGAGTAGTGTAAGGAATTCGGTTATAATTGCTGATGATGAGGACGAATTGCCTTTCTCACATGATGCTGAAGAGAAGTATCAGAGTTGTTGGAATGACTTTAGTATTCTGAACAAGTTGACATGTCAGGAATGCAATGAATGGAAATGCATCCCTTTATTGTGGTATCTTACCATGGTCCAGTTGGAACCTTCTAAGCTGCCCATAGCTTTTTCAAAAGCAGTGTTTTGGGCTCTTTCTCATATTTCTGTTTTAGAGCCTGCATTAGCTACAGAGTCATCGGAGCCTGTGAATACATGGTTATCATCACATGCTGGAGAAATATCCTCAGCATTTAAATGGCAAGTCCCAAATGGTGCTGACGATGGTGCTGATGGGAAGGATTGTATTAATTCTCTTAAGGTGTCATGGTTTTGCAGTCTCTTATTGAAAATGTTTATAAGGTTGGTTGTGTTTTATTGTTAATTTCACTCTCGTCCCATTGAATAAATCTGTATCTTTCATTAACATCTATTACTGATTGAAAATATGATATCAAAAATATTTCGCCTTTATGTTGTACTCACATGAACCTGATACCTTTTAGATTAGCTATTCATGTCATGACACAAGTTGAGCAACGTGGGCTTCAAAAACAATGGAGGTGGGAGCCGATGATGGCAGAAAGCTTGATATTGGCACTAGTTGATTATAATGATGTAAGGTTACTTCCTGTGTGTAGATCCTTTCCCTTGTTGCAACCAACTATTTACTATAAGATGGTACTCAACTCATTACAGAACACACGGCAAGTTGGAAGGGCTATCTTGGAACATGTATCCCAAACAAAGGGTTTGACTTCTGGACTTCAGTTTCTGTGTTCAAGTGCATCCTCACTGTTTTCTGTTTTTCAGGGTCTAAGATATGCAGTGCAAATGGTAGGATCGAGTTCTTTATCTCTTGCATTTAAATTCACTGAACTGTGTTTTGAGCATGGGTCAATGTTTGAAACGCACCTGGTTGCTGATAGGCTGGTGTTGAGTTTTATGCGGTAACTGGGGGAATACCAGCAGAAACAATTCAATCAAAATTCAACTCCGGGTTTCTGTAGAAACGATTGAGTTCTGAAGGGCTGTAGTACTATTCAATTTGAGGATCGAGGACAATGCTAATTTTGTCTTTCATGTTCTTTCGCTCTACCTCTGTGGAGTATGCAGGTGGAAACACGATGGATTTTGGCAGATTTTCATAGTTTTCATCACTTGTTTTTTGTCATATGCAAACTACTGAAGGAGGTTGTTGCTCAAAAGTCTTCAGTTGCACAACCAGCGAAACCATCTGAAGGGGGCTTTTTACGGCAACCCTATTCAAGTGCACCAATTAGCCCACCAGAACATGTTGTGGATATTGCCAATTGGGAGAGGTTCTGCACTTTGCTTTCCGCAACTATCTGGCCTTTCATTTTTACATGCTTGGGAGAAGGGGAGGCACTAATATGTACCAAACGATGCCAGGTACATCTTTGTAAGCTGTAATTTATAAGCTTAGCATCATCTCACATTTTGATTATTATTGTTTCCACATCTTCTCTTCATTATTGATATTTTGTTTCAGATATCATGTATTCGTCTGCTTGAGTTGCTTCCGATGGTCTACGAGAGGGTTGATTCGTACTGTCGCTCAGAATCATGCAGTGCCGTGAAAATTGTTCTGGACCGTAGTGATATTTCATGGCTCTTTCACCTGGTTCACTGGGGGAAATCATCTCTCCTTGCGATTACCAGGCATTGGAAACAGTGCATGCTATCTTTATTAAAAGAACTAAAAGGTTCATATAGTACCCATCAACGCTATATTGAAGATCTTGATGATCTGATTTCAAATGGTTAGAAATTTGAGAATGCTCAATTTGTTATTTTACGTAAGAGTTACTAAACAATATAGGGAAATTTGTCTACAGGACACCGTATATAGGTGGTATTCTCCATATCACACCACCCGATTGATATTTGTCTACAGGACACTGCGATTTCGAGTATTTGTCTTTAGGACACTGCGAGGAATATTTCGGGAATATACCATGGTAAAATGTCGTCCTGCTCCTGGCCTTATCAACGTGTACCACGGCGTCACGATCCCCCCCCCCCCCCCCCCCC
>BCLF01000018.1:642783-682645 GCA_001602275.1 Zoysia japonica
GGAGACAGTTACTCGAAATCGCAGTGTCTTGTAGACAAATATCAATCAGGCGGTGTGATCTGGACAAATACCACCTATAAACGGTATCCTACAGACAAATTTCTCAAAAATATATGGTAACATCTTATCTCTTGCTTTCAGATGCAGTCAATTATGATGAACTTGAAGAGAAAATTTCAAACCTTAAACGTGCACTGTCCAAGGAGGCTACCACAAAGGCTAGAAGGAGAGGGTCCGTTGAGATATCAAAATTTACAGAACCAGTTGTTGAAATTCCTTCTCCAATTAATCATGAAGTTCAGGAGACAAATACCAGTAGTGAGAATGTTGTGAATGTTGAAAGCATAAAGCCCTCCCTTGAACCAAATATTCAAGAAATAATTCTACTTTCAGACAGTGAGGAACATGTGCCATCAGTTGATGTGCCCAGCAAGGAGGTTTTATCATCAGCTATGGACAAGGATGCATCAACTGCTTCTGGTATGCTTAATGAAGTTAAGCCACGTGAACAAAGAATGCTGACTGACGACGGACATGTGTCTTTACAACCTCAGATATGTAGACCTGCATCAATAGAAAGCGGAAGCAGCATTGTTGCCTCGAAAAGATTAGGTGGAATGAAAAAGCAGTCAGTTCCAATTAATGAAAATGATAGTTCCCTATTACCAAAAATTGCGAAAACATCTGTTACTCCATTGTGTCCAAATTTGCCTTCATGTACGGAAAAAATTAAGTCAATATCCAGGACTATATCTGATGATGAAGATGATCCTATGGAAAACAGAAGCAGCATTGTTGCCTCAAAAGGATTCGGTGGAATGAAAAAGCAGGGTGTTCCAGGGAATGAAAAAGGTAATTCCCGGATACCAAAAATTGTGAAAACATCTGTTACTCCAGCTTCTCAACAATTGCGTCCAAATTTGTCTTCAGCTACAGAAAAATTTAAGTCAATATTCAGGGATATATCTGATGATGAAGATGATCCTCTGGATCATGCACTTGATAATATCCGAAGGCCGCAACTTCGTTCAATAAAGCCTAGCATATTAGTTCCTAAGAGACAAGTAGTTCAGCTTTCATCGCCTGCTGAAAAAAGATTAGGTTCGGGCAGCATGGTTACAAGTTCACGGCGATTTCAGCCACCTAAACTGAATAGTTGGTTTAAATGCATATTAGAAATGGACTACTTTGCTGTTGTTGGGCTCTCTAGTTCTGCGATAGTAAAGAAATATGCTTTAAAAGAGATTCCTGTATGTTTTGATTCACAAGTTCAGTATGTTGAGATTTTCCAGCCACTTGTTCTAGAAGAGTTCAAAGCCCAGATACAGAATGCTTATGTAGAAACATCACCAGATGACATGATCTGTGGATGCATATCCATCCTCTCAGTTGAAAGAGTTGATGACTTCCATATTGTCCGTGGTCGCCCTGAAAATAGTGAGTCTATCAAATTCAAAAGTTGCACAGAGAATGATTTAATATTGCTCACCAAAGATCCCCTGAAAACTTCTGAACAGCAAGTCCATGTTCTTGGAAAGGTGCTGGTGTTGCCCATTATTTACTATCTCGATGGAAACAATGATCTTAAGTACTGTATAATTAATTTTATTGCTCTTGCAGGTGGAGCGGCGTGAGAATGATAAAAATAAGGCACCGATTTTTGTTATAAAGTTCTTCCTTTCTAATGACAATGCGCGCCTAAATAAAGTGAAACGACTTCTTGTTGAAAGAAGCAAGTGGTTCTTCAATCGTGTCATGAGCATGACTCCTCAAATCCGAGAATTTAGTGCTCTCTCGTCTTTAAATGATATCCCAGTGCTTCCAGCAATCTTGAATCCTGTTTCATGTGCTGCAAGCTATCATAAATCTGGAAAAATGTGTCTCGATAAACTTGCAGACCCTTTACGAGAAGTATTGAAATTGTCATACAATGACAGCCAGCTCCATGCTTTAAGTGCTGCCATTGGACCGACAAAAAATCAAGCAAGATTTGACCTGTCTCTTATTCAGGGCCCTCCTGGTATGCCTTTTCATGTTTTTTTGTTGGTAATATCCTGCAACTCCAGCCATCACCTCTTAGGTGCATAAAGTTTGTCCTTGTTTTTTCCCCTACAGGTACAGGTAAAACTAGAACAATTGTAGCCATTTTAAGTGCATTGCTATCCCTACAGACAGATAACGCTTACAAGTTACCGTGGAATGAATGCGTGGATAGAACTGATTTTGCTAAACCAAGAGCAAATGTTAGTCAATCTGCTGCAGTAACGAGAGCTTGGCAGGATGCAGCCCTTGCTAAGCAACTGATAAATCAGAGAGAAAGTCATCAAGTGATGGAGCGGTTTTCAAAAGGAAGAGCTCTAGTATGTGCGCAATCAAATGCTGCAGTTGATGAACTTGTGTCAAGACTCAGTGAAGGATTGTATGGTGCTGATGGAAAACTGTATAGGCCATACATAGTGAGGGTTGGTAATGCGAAGACGGTTCATTCTAATTCAATGCCTTTCTTCATTGACACACTTGTTGAACAAAGATTATCAGATGAGCTAAAGACTAACAATGATGTCAATTTATCTGATGCTGAATCTTCTAGTTCACTTAGGGCTAAATTGGAGAAGGTGGCAGACCGAATTAGATATTATGAGTCAAGGCGAAAACTAAGTGAGGCTGATAAAAACGAAAATGACTCTCCAGTACCTGATGGAGATGAGGCAGAGGAAGTTTCTGATGAAGCCCTTGCTGGAAAGCTCAACTTTTTGTATGCACAGAAAAGGAAAGTGTCTGCAGAACTTGCCACTGCTCATGCGCGTGAAAAGAAAATAGCCGATGAAAATAAGTTTCTGAAGCACAAGGTAAGAAAGTCAATTCTTGGAGAAGCAGAAATTATTGTGACTACTCTCAGTGGGTGTGGAGGTGACATTTATGGAATTTGCTCGGAGAATGCTTCATCAAACAAATATGGGAAGTTTTCTGAGAATGCTTTGTTTGATGTTGTTATTATTGATGAAGCTGCACAGGTATTATCTTAGTACAAACTTGGTTTAACAAGTTATGTTATCTCTTTCTTTTATTGGATCAAATAATAAATTTGTCTGGGATTCCTTCTCTTTAGGCCCTTGAACCTGCAACTTTGATCCCACTTCAGCTTCTGAAATCAAGAGGAACTAAATGTATAATGGTACAGTGCTATTTTAAAATTTGTATACTTTTGACCATGCAGCATTTTGGACTGCACTGTAAAGCAGTACTAGATTCCTAGTTTTTTATTTCCTCTCTTTAGCTTACCTTTCCTATTTTTTGTGGGTTTCTTCTCTAGCCTACCCAACTTGCATGGGACTAAAAGCCTTGTTGATATCCCTTTTGAAGGTGGGTGATCCCAAGCAGCTTCCTGCTACTGTGATGTCTGGATTGGCTTGCAAGTTTCTCTATGAGTGCAGCATGTTTGAACGCCTGCAAAGAGCTGGCTACCCAGTGATTATGCTTACGAAACAGGTTATTGTTTATATCTTATGTATCATCTATGGATGATTAGCATGGCCTGCTTATCACTTAGTCAGTACAAACTCATTGCTTGAAAATGAAAGATTGTCTGATCCTCTGTTTCACTAGTAAGGTTGGCATCACAGGGTTAGAATCTTAGAATGCACCGATGCATGCTGTGTTTTCATTTTCATACCAGTAATGTTGGCATGATTTTGAAAAAGTAGCTAGGTTTTCATATTTTTGTTAGACTTCATTACTTTGCACATCAAGAATGCCTTTGTCATTTAATATTTATCTAATGTATTGTTAGATATTCATGTAAAATAGCACTCCTTAGCCTGACATATGAATTATTTTGTTTTTGTCTGCAGTATCGCATGCATCCAGAGATAAGCAGATTTCCTTCGTTGCACTTTTACGACAATAAACTGCTTGATGGTGTGAAGGTGGCTGATAAATCAGCTTCATTCCATGATCATTGTTGTCTTGGTCCATACATGTTCTTTGATATTGTTGATGGCCGTGAACACTCTGGAAGAAATTTTGCTACTCAATCACTTTGTAATGAGTTTGAAGCTGATGCAGCTGTTGAAGTATTGAAATTTTTAAAGAACAGGTAATAATGCTGTCATTATCTGTATGAGAAGGTTTATTACTCCTCAGGAAACTGAGGCTCCATACTCGTTTTATGAACAGATATCCATCAGAGCTCACCGCTAAAAAAATAGGTATCATCACTCCATATAGAAGTCAACTCTTTTTACTGCGTTCAAAATTCACTTCCTGTTTTGGGCCTGAGATTGTTGCTGAGATGGAAATTAATACTGTGGATGGATTTCAAGGCCGTGAAGTTGATATCTTGTTGTTGTCAACTGTTAGAGCCTCAATTTCCTCAGATAATAGGCAGCAAACTGGTGAAGCACGCAGCATTGGATTTGTTGCAGATGTTAGACGCATGAATGTTGCATTGACACGTGCCAGGCTTTCTTTATGGATTGTTGGAAATGCAAGAACTTTGCAGACCAATTCAAACTGGGGTTCCTTGGTACAGAATGCTACAGAACGGAATCTGTTCATCTCAGTTAAGCGACCGTATGGTTTGGTTTTTGAAAAGTTTCATCGTCGTTCCAAAGAACAACCAACATGTGCTTTCATAAATGTAGAAAAACAAGGTAAAGGTTTACCAACTGAGCAATCAAAACAGACTTCACGCTGGGATCAAAAGGTTCCGAGAGCTCAAAGTGCTTTCAGAAATGTAGAAAAACCAGGTAAAAGTTTGTCAACTGAGCAATCAAAACAGGCTTCACGCTGGGACCAAAAGGTTCCTAGAGCTCAAGAGTCCTTTGTCAGGAGATCCAGGGAAGAGGAGTCAGAAAAGCAAAACGATGATCTGAGAGCTGCCAAGCATTCTGTGATGAGAAATAAAAGGGAAGGGAGAAGGTCATGCGAGGATAATGATAATCATCTGGAGCTTTCTAAAAGGTTGGTGAAGGGGAACTCTCAGGAGGGCTCTAGTGTCAAAAGACAGCCAAAGTTGAATCAACCTGTAGAACAAGATGCTTGCACAGAGACTATTAAGACTTCAATTAACCATGATTCAGTTCAGAGTTCCAATGTGAGAATGCATAATAAGGATAAAAAGAATGCGAGCCAAAACAGTGATATTGGAACCGTCAAGAACTTGCCAAAACATGATTTCCATTTTAAACTAGCCGGCAAGGATGACGATGCTTCTCCATCTGCACATCCTGATATGCAGAAGTTGATAAAAGAAGCTAAAGGAATGAAGAAGTTTTCTGAAAAATCTAGAAGTGATGGTTCAAATAAAGTGGGTTTCTCTCTGAAGCATGGTAAAGATTTGGGTCAAGCAAATCAAATTGATGATGCTTGTCCACCAACAGATGCTGATATAAAAATAGATGATAAAGCTAGAAGAGCTAGGAAATTCTCTGAGAAACCGAGATCTGGAAACTCAAATCAAGTGGATCCCTCTGAAAAAACTAGAACTGATAGTTCAAATCAAGTGGACATCTCTCTCAAACATGGTAAAGATTTGGGTCAAGCAAATCAGGATGATGATCCATCAAAAGATGTTGATGTGAAGGTGGTTAATAAGGACAAAAGAGCTAGCAGGTTTTCTGAGAAAGCAAGGTCTGGGAGCTCAAATCAAATGGATCCCTCACTTTCATCTCATTTTGATGAAGCAAGTAGCCATATGCCGGAACTTAAGAAAAGCCATGCTAGTAACCTGGCTGTATCTAGTAAAAAACATTTGACTGCAGCAAGGAAACGACAACGTGAGGAAGTTGAGTCTTTGCTTTCTGCAGCTTTCATGCCTTCAAAGAAGCCTTCGTCGACACATCCTACCAGTAAACAAAAGTGAGATGCTCCGACAAAGGCATGTTGATGCTGCCTTCACCATCTAAAGGTAAAAACACGACATGCATTATGTTCTATTTTTGATTCTGTGCTGGTAAAATTTAGAAAGTTGTCTGTCAATGCTCACTGTGCTCTATTTTAAAACTGCCTGTAGCATTTCCCCTTCTGTCTAGAAATGTCATTGACAGTAAAACTGTATACTGTGTCACATATTACGATATTATCACGAGCAGATTCACTGGTAATTACATACTTGCAGCGGTTAAACATATTTGCATATTTCATGCTAGATTATACAGTACATGTTTTTCTAATGCAGTTCTACTTTTGTACTTAGTCTCATGTATATCTGTATATTCGTATTCTGAGTACTGCAGTTGTTTTTGTTCAGAAGCTAATGCACCTGTCTAAAATTTAAACCAGATGGCAGCAGGCAGTTCCTCTGTTGAGATTCTTGCAATTGGATTGGGCCTGATCTCATGAGATGCTGTCACTTTCTGTGATCTATTTTTGCTAACAGAGCTTGATTTTTGAGTTCCCATCCCGTAGAGCTCATGTCGAAGCTGATTTTCCTCGTGCAGGGGCACATTGTGCCACCCGAGGTTATTTTGGACCTTCTACCATCCATTTGGATGTGGACAAAATGGGACCACATTGACAAAATAGAAAGTGGTTACACAGCTTCAAGAAATTGAAGCCAATTTTGCCATGTAAATATCTGTATATAACACCCTTGTAGCAAGAAAGCTGATGAAATTTAAGACATGTTGCTGGCTGGTGTCCCTTAAACAAAGAAAACGGACACCCCGTGTGAACCTTTTTTTTTTCAAGTTTCCTTTGTTAAGCCGGGAAAGTACGAGTTCAAAGGAAAAGGAGCTTCATTTTTTTTTGCATGTGGCTCTTAAATTCTGGTTCTAAAATTCGAATTTTGCTTGTATATAAAGTTCAATTTACTCTCCAAAGTATAGTCAAAGTTCAAATAATTTTCTAAATTATGTTTTTATTTATTTTACCTCGCTAAAATATAATTTTGGGTTAATTCACCCTCTTATATAATTTACTTTTTTAATTCTCTGTATATAAGCATAATCTTAAAATAAAACTTTACGAGATGATAAAGCACATTATAACATATGTAAATTGATTTAAAATTATATATTGGTCAGGTAAAATAAATTAAAATATAATTTAGTGGGTTATTTAAACTTTAGGAGTAAATTTGACTTTATTTTTTTATTATTTTTTGCCAGCCAACAGCATATTTGTCATAGATTGAAAGCAATATTGCGAGATAACACATCAAAAACACGCCATCTTGATGTATCAAATACTCCAGTACTAGTTGATACACACCTGAGGTGCTTGAAACTGCCTTGCCGTGCCTTTCATACTGCGGAGCAAACTGTTTCATTTGTCAGCAGTAGTTACTTTAGAGCTCAGACTTCATTTCTAACAGACGGTACTTCCTTGCACGCGGTCATAGCCTAAGGGCTAAGGGGCCATGCAGATTCATCTTCCAAGATGCAAAATGCACGGTCAAGGTTCATCTCTGTCCTAAAAGAACGAAGGTGGTGTTTGGTATATGAAAATGGGAGATGGGATCGGGATTGAGAATTGAATTGATGGTTGAAATTTAGTGAGATGGATGAATAAAATGTTAAGATTTTATATTTTCATTTCTCTTTTCTAATCTCCTCCACATTTTCGGATTCTCAAACGGCGCCTGAAAGGTTCACCCGGGAGGTCCGTCTCCCTCGCCGCAGGCGGCAGGCCCATCCGTCTCCTCTCCAGGCTCGCGCCATCCAAAGAGGCACCCTGGCCTCAAACCACGGCGGCAGCGTCCCAGGAACGATCCAACGTCCAGCGTAGCTCCATTCCCCAAAAAAAAAAAAAAAAAAGTCCAGCGTAGCTCGTCTGCCGGCCGGAAAAACCTTCTCGGGAGAGAAGGTGCTCGTGCAGCGGCTGGAGCGTCACAGCGTATTGGAGCGGCGCCAACACGGACGCCAAAGCCCGGCACCGGCACTTCGGCAGCGTCTGGCGCAGGACGACCCGGACCGGAGCGCCGCAGCGATCGGATTCCTTGGTAAGCCCGAACACGCGTGTGTGCCAATCCGCGTCTCCTAACTCCTCCGCATCCTTCCGGGGCTTTGCAGCGCTGCGCTTTCGAGACCGGCGCCAACTTCCCAGGCGGCCCTCATGATCCAGCGACATCCATGGTCATATCAGATCGAGTTGAACACGCACCATACTGTCATTTGGTTTGGGAGAATGTGGGTAATGGGGGACGACAGCCTTGTCGGAAAATGCTCCCGCTGATGTGGCTAACTGCGCACACTTTCTCTGTGCTAATTATAATCGGCGCATGCTACTACCCATCAACTTGTGTTGCTCTTTTTCTGCTCAACTGCTATTTGGAAAAAAAAATGTCGAAATAAAAAAGGCAACTAGGAGCACGCCTCGTAGTGGAACAGGCAGGCCGGCCAGCACAATGTCAACTAGTAGTCGAAAACAAGCAGCAACGGCGTGGATGCATCATGCATGGGTTCCATGTCATCCATGCAGCAGGAGATATTCCTAGTACCTCGTCAGCTTAAGCTAGCTTGCGCGACACGCACCACTAACCCATTACCTCGCCGTCTTCCTGATAAGACTATATTACTCAAGCAAAGCAAAGATTGGCGTATATATACGCACGCACTACACCAATGCGGCAGTAGTCTACTGATTACTGAATCATCAATATCATACATGAATATACGTAATATAACACATGTGAACACGAAATAACCGTTTGTGACGGCCGGGTAATTTGTTGATCAGAACAACTTCACAGCTTCCTAATCAGCTTCGACCCGTCGGTTTCTTGATCAGGAGTTTATTTTCAAACGTGCATGCAGTCGTCGCCGTTCATCTCCGCAGACTTCCCGTTGACGCAACCGGTGTCGCTCTTCACGTTCACGACGTCAAGGTTGTAGAGGATCGGAACCATGACGATGGAGGACAGGAAGGCGAGGATCGGGCCGAAGATCCAGAGCAGGAGCGGCACGCCGGCGTAGAAGAGCCGGTTGCCGACGAAGTTGAGGGTGAACCCGCGCTCCAGGACCTCACCGGTGTAGCCCCTGGTGTCCGGCAGGACGTTGTCGGCGATGAGGGAGCTCGCGGTGTTGATGAGGAAGCTGGCCTGGTTGAGGAAGCAGATGGCGAGGGTGTGGCAGAGGAAGGCGAAGAGGAAGAGCAGCAGCAGCGCCACGTACTTGAGCGCCATCATGTACTCGCCGTGCGCGCCGAAGACGGTGTCGCTGAGAGGCTTCTTGACGGTGTAGGTGCTGCTCAGCACCGCCGCGATGCCCGTGCAGAGGAGGATCGCCGTCGTCCCCATCAGCGTCGACCCCATGATCACGTTCCGAAGGGATTGCACCACCGTCACCGCGTGCTTCCCGTTGTCCTGCAGCACCCACCTCATGATGAATCATACAGTTCATTGATCAATCACAGGCAGCCGGTGCAACGCCAGGCCGGAAAGTACGTACCTTCATCATGCTGATGGCCCAGAGGCGGCGTGTGGCGGAGTTGATGCCTAGCGCGGTGCGCAGCGGGCGAAGGCGGACGGCGCGCCACAGCCAGGCGTGGTACGCCATGGGGAGGAGGAGGCTGAGAGGGATCAGCGTCAGGTCCAGGAAGCTGTCCCTCCACTCCATGATCGAACCAACGATCCAACGCCGCCGCACTAAGCAAAGCCTTGTCAATTTGATTTCTCCTTCCCCGGTTTCTTTCTTGACCAAAGAAACCAACAGCTAACTAATGCTCCTATAAGCAGTACGCTTTCTGGTCACTGTGACGACGCGTCCGAGAAACGTTGCTTTCCGATATCAGGCGTCTGGAGCAGTCTGAGCAGCCAGTGCAGATATATAGAGGAGATGCTGGCAAGGATTCCAGAGAAGTTACAGTGATGGCGAGCGAGAGCAAGAAACAGGTAGTGCTATCTTACACAAAGGCCACGATCTTCTTTAGTACTGTAGTGACCAATCAACCAAAAGATCGAAGACAGCCAAAGCAGGGAAGCCTGACCAGAATATATATAAATCAAGCCGCACCTAATAAACCGGTGCGTAATAATAATACAACAGTAGAAGCGATTCACCGGACCGATTTTTCTGCATTGGATTCCGTCGCTCCTGCCGCTGGTAAATGTCGTTTTCGAGAGCGAGAGAAAGAGGAAACGGTTCGGGATCGGTGCCGATCGAGATGCTGCCGGTTGGGGTCCTCGTCGCCATCCTCCATCCGCTACGCACCACGCTCCACGCCTCGCTCGCTCAGCCAGCTGCCTCACTGGTCGCTACCACCTTCTTCCAACTCGTGGACAAACTATCATGTTCGAGCAGGCCGCAGGTCCGCACTCCGCTTTCAATTACGTGGCGTGCATGGGAGTGTCAACTCGGTGCAGCTTATCCCAGTTTTTGTTGATGTCTGCGTTGGTTGGCAATTCACTTGCACTTCGATCAACAGGCAGCATGCACTATACCTACTAGACTATTTCTTTTTTGACATGAAATGTTGATAGACTAAGCTTAGCTGCTCTTTCATTTAGTTGTGTTATTCGGTTTCTGCACAAGCTTGTTCATCGGAGACGTTGGGGCACCGGGTTATCATATGCTCCCTCCGTTATCAAGTTGGGAGCCGTAGTACTGATTTTGGGACAATTATGTGGAGTACTTCGTTCTATATCGTAGGAGAAAATGAACCATCTTTACTCTTGGTAACAATATTACTCATTTTGTTTTTTATTGTTATGTTGTTTGACACAAATTCACACTAACCAATGTAAACAAAACAAAAACAAAGCGAGACTAGAAAAGCAACGACGATGCACTCCTAGATTATTAAGATCATTATCATGGCGCCTTATCGCAAAGCAACACAGAGCGAGTGATTAATACTAACACAACACTCGTGTACACAAAATCCAGGAGAAAAGCAAGGAAGAATAAAAGGATGTGCGCTGACATGTGCTCCACTGCGAGAGTGAGCTTACCCCGGGGATCTCCGGATGAACCTGGTCGGGACGTCGTCCTCGTGCAACCCTGGCCGCGCATGGAGGCGTCACACATGGCGCAGGCAGGGACTGGCGGTGCTGTCCTAGTGCCGCCGCTTTCGGAAGGGGAAAGAAATGGTGAGATAAGGCCTCTTTCACTAGCCGGTTCAAACACCGCTGCTTTGAATGTATTTTGCAAATTGTCCTTTTTTTGTCAACTTTGAACTAATTTGTTGTCAGCTCCATTTTGAAAGAAAAAAAAACCATTCGTCCAACCCGTACGTGCAGGGTTTGCACGCGAGAGAAAAATGTGTACCGTGTATTAGAAAAAATAGTATCCAAATATCACGTAGTGGACAAACTCTGTACAATAGTTTTATGTTTTATTTCGTCTGTGTAAAACAACCCTCTTTTACTTCATCTAAAATATAAGCAGTAGGGCACCTGCGCCTCCTGCTTTATCAAAGAAAAAAATAAGAAAAAAAAGAAGAAAGAGATGATTATTTCAATCAGTAGATTTCAAACAATTAAACCCAGGTCAGGCGCAACCGCGCAAGATACTACAGGAGGGTCAAAAATCAAAAACCGGACCTCGTGCCTAATTTCATGGACGAAATATGGGAAGACCGGAGAGAGACCTGTATTGACCACCTTGACGGGCACGGCAGGAAGCATGATGTGCTGTCAACTGACGCGGAAGTCACCGTGGCCAACTGGCTGGCGACCACGACTTCTTTTCTTGGGCCATCACACAACTTGGGGTTGGGCCGTGTCCTGGTTTAAGCTTAATGGAACTCGCCTCTGGGCTGACCTCAGTTAGCGCCAGGTGCTCCTACTCGACCTCTCAAAGGCATCGCAGGCTCGCAGGCAGCAGGTGGAGTGGTGGTCTGGTGGACCGAGACGAGGAGAACGGAAGCGAAGCGAAGCCCCGGCAAATTTCTAGACCCCTCTCCATTTCTCGCTTTCCCGCCCCCTCCCGCCCTCCCCCCTCCCCTAGTTACCCGTACGTACTCACCTCCGTAACTCACCTCTGCAACCGTCGCCAACCCGCAGGAGATCGCATCCGCTAGCACAGTTCGAGTTCAACCAGGCGATCGAGGAAGCGAAGCGACGAAAGCATCAGGAGGCGAGATGGCCATGGACGCGGCGCCGATGCTGAAGCGGAAGGGCGCGGAGGAGCCCTGGCTTGATGGGGTCACCGTCCCGGCCACCAAGATCCGCCGCCTTGTACGATACGTGCCTCCCTCGCTTGGCTCTCTACCTTGCCTTGCCTGTGTCGGTTTTGTCTCTCATGCGTGTTGCCGTTGCGCAGGACGCAGTGGTGCCGCCTGTTGAGCTCGGCGCGACCGCCGTGCATCCTGTATCTGTGGATCCAACCGGTGCGGGCGTTCCGCCGCAGCCTTTCGGGGTGGAAGAAGTGCCGATGAGCGGCGAGGTGGCACCGGCGGCGAACGACGAGCGCGCGATCGTGGTGTACCGGCCTGCAGAGGCCGCCCGCAGCCTCCTGGGCTGCCCGCTCCGGCCGGAAGCTCCTCTCCGCGTCAGTGCCGACTGGATCCACGGCATCAAGGGTACGTGCATGCGAATCCAGCGATTGATCTGATCTGAGCAGGTTCTGTTTTGGTGCGTGCTTAGAGACTCAAAGCGGATTCGATTTGGTCGTACAGGCGCCGTGCTGCGAGAGGCGAGCAACATCCGCGAGCTGTTCGAGGAGCTGGCGTCCAGGGACGAGAACCCCAAGCTAGCCATGGTCCCGTGGGCGCCCACAGCGACCAGCAGTTCCGCAGCGCCAGCAACGGAGATGTTGGACGCCGATCAGGACGCCGAGGGCGCGTCCATGGAGGTCGAGCAAGACGCAGCTGCCCAGCCCGCGCCCCCGGCTGGCTTCGCGCTGCAGGGGGACGCGTTCCACCAGCAGCCGCAGCAGCACCAGTGGCCGCCGCAGCACTGCATGGTACCGCAGCAGCTGCAGGTGCCGGCCGCGAGCTGCCAGCCGAGCCCGGTGTCTGGTCGTGGTGAACACCGAACCGCACGGCACGGGCACGGGCACGACGCCCGTCTGCGCGCGACTGCGCGGCAGTGAGTAGGCGTATCGGAGGATTGCTTCCTTTTTCATGTTGCCATGCTTGGTTTTTGTGGGCTGTGAAGCCGGAGCAGAGGATGGCATTGGAATGAGGCGATGCCATCCATTTTGTAGCAGGGCCAACATGTGTGATGATCCGTCGTGTTGATGTGTGGTGGAGTCAAGGAAATCCCAGCTTCTTGCTACGTGGATCCGAGTTTATGCTGTGGATAAGCGGGAAGAACACGGACTGTTGTTTCATTTTAGGATTAATTTGATACATATCATTATAATTTTGTGAAATTTGAAATATGTTATTTAGATTTACGTGTTATTTATTTGCAGAGTTTTATCTGTCATTGATACATTAATAATATATTTTAAAATTTGTAAAATTGTAATAACATGTGTTAAATTCGTTTAAAATTTTATGTTGTATGCACCTGATGTTTTGTCCACCGGTAATTTCAGGACTTGTTCGGCTGTGATTATTTTGGCTGTGCTACAAGGCACAACAATTTTTTTATTAGTCACAGCAGCCGCAGCAGTTTTACAGCTAACATCCCTCATCCCAAAGAACCAACGGCTGTAGGTGGAGAACGAGGCGGAGCCTCGGTGGTTTGCGGCTCGGTTGTGAGCGCAACCCGCCCGGGTTTGATTAACTTGTGCGTCTCAGCAGGGTTTATCACTAAAATAAATTTTGTAGGTTTTAAAGAACGCGTAGAGTTAAATAGGAACTGTAACATTTTTTTTTGTTGTTTATGGAGATTTTATGTCTTCGTCGATATCAAAATAGACGGGTGGTGTATGTATAATTGTATGTTTAGTGCACACGTAAGAGAGTGAGTTGTGTAAGTGTGGGATCAGTAGTGTGTGCTTACGCGTGTATTCAGATATTACAGCTATATTGTAAGCGATAACAAAAAGAAACATAAAAAACAAAAACGAATGATCTTTGGATTCGTACTTTTAATAAGCGATAAGTCTAGTCTTATATACATATGCTGAATCTTGTACTAAGAGGTTCACACGTGATCAGAATAAAAGTAGGATTCTTGATTCTCGAAAATTCACCGTACAAAAAAAGATAATCACTTGCATATTTCTTTATACCTATCGAAAAGAAAGGTAGCTACGTACAGAGTGAAAACGGAAAAACTGTAATGGAAAGGTAAGAGAAAATGCTAAGTCTCACAAAAAAAATAACAAATGCAGTAAAAAAAAAGAAAGCAATTGTAATTCTATCAGCAAAAAAAGAAAGCAACTCTTCATAGCCAAATATTGCACCTCGATTTTTTGTGAAAGAGATTAATTTAAATATTTAGTGGAGATGTAATTAATTTCACATAACTCTTCTTTTAACTCAAATAATTAAAATAGATATAAACACAATACAGATTTATTTTACCGCAACACCACGTAGCCTCTGCATTAGGGATACACTGTTGTTTAATGGTATTTATCGATTTACACCAAAATTCACTAAATAGTGAACAATTATAAAATAATCACTATTGGTTGAAACATGCCACAATCATTAGAATAACATACATTTACATTTCAGTGAGGCATACCTTCCAAAATGACTGTTTTGTCTCTTGTTACTTGACCAAGATCCATCTCATCTATTTTTGATACACCCAAAAAACATGGCATTCTAGACGTGCCAACATTTATCTTACTGCCGGTGCTCTGCTCCACATAAATGGAGCAGGGGGTAGATGGAGAGTGACAGATTTTTCTGGTGTAGCTAAAATTAATGGATTTGTTCAAGCAGCAGAGATAACATAGTTATTTTAGAGTATTTCTCTTATAAAAATGTAATTTATGTAATTCTAATAGTTATAATATATTTTGACAAATAATCATAATTTTATAACTTTCTAAATAATTAGTGAAATTTGGGTGGGAATCAACACATATTATTAAGGACCTATTCAATTTTAGAGGGTGAGAGGAGGATTGAATGGTATTAAATTATTAATCTTTAAGTAAGTATTTAATTTCTTCATTACACTTGACTCCCCTCCATTTCCACTTTAGACTGAACAAGAGCAGATCTAAATGCAGCATTACTACGACCACTGATCAGTGGATCATCAAAACGGAGCATCTGTTGTAATCAGACGGGTAAGTGTTGCTTTGCTCGCTGACAACTTAGACTGTAAAAAAATCAATGTCTTTCTGGTTTGACAAAATCAACGCCTTAGGAGGATGAAATCAATGACGCTTGTCACATGGACGAGTGTACACCTTCACATATACTGTTGACTTTTAGCGTTTTTCATAGGCTAATTTGATACATATTATTATAATTTTGTAAATTTTAAAATATGTCATCGATATGTCAATGACAATGACATAAACCTTCGCAAGTGGATGACATATGCACTCGAATGATATATTTTAAAGTTTACAAAATTATAATAACATATATCAAATTAATTTTTTTTAATTGCGGCGGGAGCGGCACAGCCGTTCGCCAAGCATAGAACATGTTTAATTCTAGCCTTTTCACCTCCGTTCTCTACCCAGACTACCCTCTCAGCCTACCAGCTCGCTCTCACCGCCCTCACGCCTCCCCCACGCCCCACCCCGTGCCCGCGCCGCAGCTCCAGCCAGCCCGCCCCGCCCCTCGCGGCCACCCCGCCCCTCGCGCTGCCACGATCCGCTCTCTCCTGCGCCCGATTCGAGGTAAAACAGTCCGCTCGACCTTTGCCCTATTGGTAGATCCGCCTATGGTTTGCTGTGTGGACCGATGCCCTGCTAATGAAAGTATATAATCTGGTACCCACGAATAGTAGGATTAGGTTTCTTTCATTTGGCTGGTGAGACCGATCTAACAAATACGCGGGCGCTGTTCATTTTGTAATAAAATTGCCATGACCCCTTTGCGAGTACCTCTGAACTCTCTAAATTTGACCGCGCCCATTGAACCAATTTGCATGAGGTTAGGGTCATTGTTCCTAGTTTCTATATGTTTGTTACTAAAGTGGTTCGAGTTTGGCCATCCTGCGTTGCTTGTGTTTAGATCTTGTTGCGCCACAATGAGATTGGGAACTCGTATAGTAGACTTGATTAGCGGATAATCCGTCTCTTGCATAAAAAAACTGTGGCTTTAAACTCATGAAATTTAATTCAGCAATGTCACGTGCGTGTCATACACAAGTTCTTAACATGGAAATGTTGATTGCTCTAGATGTTCCAGTCACAAGTTCTTATGCAAGCCAGCGCCCATTGAACCAATTTTCATGTGGTTAGGGTCATTGTTCCAAGTTTCTATATTTTGGTTACTAAAGTGGTTCGAGTTTGGCCATCCTGCGTTGCTTGTGTTGAGATCTTCTTATTGCGCCACAATGAGATTGGGAACTCGTATAGTGGACTTGATTAGCGGAGAATCCGTCTCTTGCATAAAAAAACTGTGGCTTTAAACTCATGAAATTTAATTCAGCAATGTCATGTGCGTGTCATACACAAGTTCTTAACATGGAAATGTGGATTGCTCTATATGTTCCAGTCACAAGTTCTTATGCAAGCCAGGTTGTAGTACACACCCTATTATCATACATGCAATCAATACTTTGTTTTTCCTGTTTAGTCTGCAGCATAAATACCTAACCAGCAATGTTTCAAGTCGTCTGGTCGACCAAGGGGATCGATCATGGGACTAATTGTGATTAGTCGTCGACCAGGACGACTAGTCGCCCCTAGTCGTCCCTGGTCGTCCATATGATCACCCTGTTTATTTCAGGACATTGTTAGTGCAGAATCCGCTTGCATAAAAACATTGTGGCTTTAAACTCATGAAATTTAATTCAGCAATGTCACGTGCGTGTCATACACAAGTTCTTAACATGGAAATGTGGATTGCTCTAGATGTTCTAGTCACAAGTTCTTATGCAAGTCCGCGCCCATTGAACAAATTTGCATGTGGTTAGGGTCATTGTTCCAAGTTTCTATATGTTGGTTCCTAAAGTGGTTCGAGTTTGGCCATCCTATGTTGCTTGTGTTCAGATCTTGTTACGCCACAATGAGATTGGGAACTTGTATAGTAGACTTGATTAGCGGAGAATCCATCTCTTGCATAAAAAAACTGTGGCTTTAAACTCATGAAATTTAATTCAGCAATGTCATGTGCGTGTCATATACAAGTTCTTAACACAGAAATTTGGATTGCTCTAGATGTTCCAGTCACAAGTTCTTATGCAAGCCAGGTTGTAGTACACCATCCTATTATGATACTATCATACATGCAATCACTACTTTGTTTTTCCTGTATAGTTTGCAGCATAAATACCTAACCAACAATGTTTCAAGTCGTCGGGTCGCCCGGTCGACCAAGGGGATCGACCAAGGGACTAATCATGATTAGTCGTCAACCAGGACGACTAGTCGCCCCTAATCGTCCCTGGTCGTCCGTATAATCGCCCTGTTTATTTCAGGACATTATTAGCGGAGAATCCATCTCTTGCATAAAAAAACTGTGGCTTTAAACTCATGAAATTTAATTCAGCAATGTCATGTGCGCGCTATACACAAGTTCTTAACACGAAAATGTGGATTACTCTAGATGTTCCAGTCACAAGTTCTTATGCACGCCCGCGCCCATTGAACCAATTTGCATGCGGTTAGGGTCATTGTTCCAAGTTTCTATATGTTGGTTACTAAAGTGGTTCGAGTTTGGCCACCCTGCGTTGCTTGTGTTGAGATCTTGTTGCGTCACAATGAGATTGGGAACTTGTATAGTAGACTTGATTAGCGCAGAATCCGTCTCTTGCATAAAAAAAACTGTGGCTTTAAACTCATGAAATTTAATCAGCAATGTCATGTGCGTGTCATACACAAGTTCTTAACATGGAAAATGTGGATTGCTCTTGATGTTCCAGTTCTTATGCAAACCAGGTTGTAGTACACCATCCTATTATCATACATGCAATCAATAGTTGGTTTTTCCTGTATAGTCCAGCAATGTTTCAAGTTGTCTGGTCGCCCGGTCGACCAAAGGGATCAACCAAGTGACTAATCATGATTAGTCGTCGACCAGGACGACTAGTCACCCCTAGTCGTCCCTGGTCGTCCATATAATCGCCCTTTTTATTTCAGGACATTATATTGATATATAGTATATATCATATGCATAACAATGCAAAAAATGAGTGTAGGAACGAAAGGAATACCAACTGCTGCTGTGTTGCATACTCCAGAGGCCAAACTCCAGATTCACAGTGGACTCACTACTGTTAAAGGAGCTCATCTTGACAGCAGACTCGTGGTGGCGGCGCAGGGAGGTGCCGGAGTGGCAGCACAGGGAGAGGCCGGCACAGGGAGTGGCAGAGCAGGGAGGGAACAGACTGGCCAGCGCATGGCTGTGGCGGCTGGTGGTGCACGGCTCTGGTGGCGCACTGCTCTGGTGACTGGCGGCGCATGGCTGGGGGCTGGGGACGAAGCGCAGCTGTGGCAGCTGGGGGCGCCTGAGGAGCTACGGGAGCAGGGGCTGGGGGTTGGAGTAAAAAGATACTCTAATGGGCCAAGCCACTCGTGAGCTCAGTATAAGGTAGAAAACAGCCCACTCAACATTTCCTAGTCGTCGAGAACACCAATCGAACGATTAGTCGACGATTAGGCGTGATTAATCGGACGACCGAACGATTGATTGGTCTGATCGAGTCGGACCTCCTGGTTGTGTCCAGCAAACTGATTAGGCTGACTAATCGCAATTAATCATGATTATTTGGACGACTTGAAAACATTGCTAACCAGTCACTACTGTTACTGAGGGACAAAGTTAATAGTTGATGATCAGCTATTTGGTTGACTTTATCTTGTACTAGCATAAGATAATGGACAAGGATGTCCTAGTTATCGTTTTCTATATCCAGCTTGTTTTCTTTTGTGGCACTTACACTCAAACTTTATTTGGTTGCTTATTCCATGTTAACAGCTTTGTGTGTGTTAATTAGTGGATTGAACATACCATGTGTCTCTCACACTACACGTGTGTTAATTAGTGGATTGGACATACCTTGTCTAACTTTCTTCTGTTCACATTGCAACTCTTATGTTTATCAACTGCAGATATCCTTAATTGTAGAAAAACTATGGACAGTTCTAAATCTCAGTTATTGAAGAAGAGTTCGATTGTGCCTCCTGATAGTGATGGTCCCCAAAATGACAATGATGATTTTTTGTCTGAATGTGCATCAAATCAAATGGTTGTTTTCAAGTCTGAAGCAGTAGACAAAGAACAACATGAACTGGGTGAAAACCGTTCCATGCCCCCGCAGAAATCAGCAGTGACAAGAGGGGTATCGCCAACTATTGGGGCATTCACTGTACAATGTGCTAAGTGTTTCAAATGGAGACTTATTCCAACAAAAGAGAAATATGAAGAAATTCGTGAACGCATTATACAGCAACCTTTTGTATGCAAACGAGCTTGCGAGTGGAGACCCAATGTAACATGTGATGACCCAGAAGACATATCTCAGGATGGTAGCAGGCTTTGGGCTATTGACAAACCCAATATTGCACAGCCCCCTCGTGGGTGGGAAAGACAGATCAGAATTAGAGGTGAAGGATGTACCAAATTTGCTGATGTGTGAGTACTGCTTTTCCCTCAGTGTTGTATTTTCTTTGCTCTGGGTCACGGTGATTTTTTTCTTTCAGCTCTGTTTTACTGATACGAAAATAACACAAAAAACACATTGTGTGGGAAACATAAGTTCTTATGTTGTAGCATTATTGTTGGAACATTAACACCTTGTGGCGTGCACGCATGCAGGCTTGTTGATACATGCATCAATTTGGGGAACACATAACAAGGATACACAAAGTTGTCATTTCTTGACTGCATTTGCGGACTTGTGTGTAACACTCGTTGACATGTTTTCAGGTACTACACTTCTCCAACTGGGAGGAAACTGCGGTCTCTGGTTGAAATTGATAGGTATGCCATGTTTCATTGTTTACATTGCCAAAAATTCCCTTAGAATGCCTTTCTTCATTCACTTTAATTGTGGTCTTTTTGAAAGGTGGTCTTAGGAATGAAAATAAACTTTAAAAATCCTATAGCATTCATCTACAAATGAATCTGAAATTTTCCTCTCCTTGATATTGTTTTCCTGTAAAACTCATATGGGAAGCGAATACTGTGGGCGCGCTGCAGCTGCAGCTGTCTACAGCATCCGCAGCCAGCATCCGCAGCGGCAGCGCGGGTAGCCGAACAGGCCTTGTATGTTCTCTTTATGATTCTTGTGACTAGATATTCCAAATGAATTGTGAAATACATATACCATTTCTATATAATCTACATCAAATTTGTCTAACAAAGTGGCATACTGCTGAACCTTCCTGTCTTAAAGTTAAAGCCTTACTTTGGCAGGTACCTCCAAGAGAATCCAGAGTATGCTGCGCAGGGCATAACATTAGCTCAATTTTCATTCCAGATACCAAGGCCTCTGCGACAGGACTATGTCAAAAAGAAAGCTAAGTTAATAGTTCCTGGTGATGAAGCAAGTACACCTACGTCTAAGTCTATTCAACTAGAAGAAGGTTCGTAACGCAGCTACTACAAGTTGGTTTAAGCTATCGGTTTAATGAATGAATTCTCAATTGTCAGAGTTTTCTTTTGTTGAATTATTAATGATATAGGCCAAAATGTATAGACAGATTAGCTGATGTTTGGAAAATATCTGATAGGCTATAATGCTGCGGTTCTCTGTATTCCAGAATACCTGATTAGATTTAGGCATGGTCATGTATGGGAGTAATAATTTAGTTAACTTGTTGAAATCGTTGTATGGGTGTAAAAATTCATAATGATTTTCCTTATGGTGCTTTTTGGGTGATGGGGATCTTTTCCAGGGGAAATTCTTCTGATCCAGGTATTGCATGACTATTATATGTTGGCCACCTGTTCAATTCAGGTTGTCCTGTAATTCCTGTGATTGATGTTATGAGGCCGCTCATCTGAACTTTTTGTTTCAGTGAACCCCATATCCTGGGCAGCTCCTACAGCACATGAGGTTGATGGCAGCGATGAAGCTTCTCGTGCTGATGAGACGCTTAGATCAGAAGTGGATTTGCTCCGGAAGAGAAAAGCGGTGAACTCATTGTCTGGTGAATCAAACCATCTTTCTGACGAACATAAACCCAAGTCAGAGGATGCTCAGAACGGAGAGTCGGTTTCTTTGTTGGGTGAGGCTGCACATGCCCAAGAGGCTGGCTGATCAGAAATCTAGACCATGGAGGTAGCAATGTAATGCTTTATCTGAGACTTGTCTGGCATCTTCGTGTAAGTATGTTTATTAACAAGTATCTAGCTAGGAGTACCCGCTATGTAAGATTAGCATTTACCTTCGTGTACGATGAACGTTTAATAGTGACATAGCTCTGCTGTCTTTGGGACTTGATCGTCTACTTTAAGGCGTGTAATAGTGACATAGCTCTGCTGTCTTTGGGACTTGATCGTCTACTTTAAGGCCCCTTTGTATTGTAGGAGTTTTCGTGAATCTTGTTTCTTTTTTGTGAAATGGAATTAATTTCTTAAAAATCTTGTGCGATTACGATGAGCTTAATGCGTTCTAAAGGAGGCCTAATAGAAGGTAGATTTTAAAATAAACCCAAATGATTGTGGACTGTTTATTTATGTTGATGTTTACGGTTTAAATTATTCTTTTACTTCTTAGGAGGTAAAAGTTCACTAATAATTATTTATTACTATATCATTTAATTTAGAAAGTAATTATTAAGTTTTGACAGGGGAGATAATTAAGGATACTTTAACGATTGATATTAATTTTTTTCTTTATAATTTCTGCGTAAATCAACGGTTTAGATTGAATTTGTGTCTTAAGCTCAGAGGAAACAACTCTACTTAGTCCAAGTGCTCTAGTAGAAGGTCGTGTGATTTTCTTTGAGCTGTGCGTTATGCTATAATAGTATGGCTTGCTGGTCCTATGATCCTATCATGTTGCGGATATAATACAACAATGATTATTTGGTACATCGACATCGATTCCTCAACTGCAAGCGCCTTGTTGGCATATTTCTGATTACAACTGTCGAGCAGTTCTGGAGCATATTTCCGGGAGTTGTAGCTTACAAGCGAATTCACACTGGCGAACTGCATAGAACTAAACATAAAACTTTGTAAATAGAAAGTAATGAAACATTAGTATAAAACAGCAGCTGGATATCGAACCAGACGTACAGAAGTTCAGAATGTGTCATGATAAGTTCAATTGTGAACCATCCTTTTCAAACATGTATGACGTATCAGACAAAATCAAGTAAACCAAAAATAGGCTATCTATGGAAACCATGGTACATGGACTATATATCTCCCGAATCTCATACGCGACACCATCTTCTCTCACCAGATCAGCAACTCCAAAACAACATCAACCCAAAGGATTCTGAAGAATCTGAAGCTCTCACAGGAATCAGCAGCTCGCTGTAGCTCAGGAAGGATAGGCAATGGCGTGGGGAAGAACGTGCATACAGGCTCGGCCACGGCAATGGCGATGACGGCTTAGCCTGATTGCTGCTGCTGTTGTTGATCATCCTTATAGGAGGGGTTGAATGGGACCTGCTCAGCGCAGTCGAGATTGTCGCCGGACTGCTCACGACCGATCCCCATGAGGTCGAGGTAGTACTGGTAGTGCGAGATGATGACGTTCATGTCATCGATGAACCCCTTGCCGCACTTCGTATCGCCGTAGAGAACGTTCATGGTGGCACCGAAGCCCGGGAATCGCTTGTTGAGCGTGTCGTTCCTCGTCGGCTTCCAGTTACCCACGAACACGTCGTGCGCCGACGGCTGCTTCTTCTTTATCGGGTTCATCCACCGCCACATGGCCGCCTCCCACGCCAGCGTCGCGTTCTGCTCCAGGTACTCCGGGTGGTGGAGCAGGTCCTGCTGGATCCCCTCGCCGATGGCGCCGTAGTTGTAGTTCCTGATCAGAAATAGTAACCAAACACATTAATTCGACCGGAAAATTCATAGATTTGCTTACTTTTCTATGCTCGCCAAATCTGAACCAGTCGAGCCATTGCAAAAACAGAAATAGAAAGGGATCGGTTAGATGGCAGCAATCGCATTGGCGTTACCAGTAGACGGTGAGTGCGCCGCGGCCGTAGTATTCAACGCCCTCGACGCAGGGGTACTGGATGTTGTACTTGTCGCAGTAGTCCTTGGTGGGGCTCATCTCGCGGTTGTAGCAGAGTCCCCACGCCAGCGGCCCGCCGGTGGCGACGCCGAACCCACCTGCGGCAGAGAGAGAGAGAGCGAGAGAGAGAGAGAGAGAGATGGTCATCAGCTCAAATCCAGTCGAAACAAGGAAGCAGGCGAATCCAAGCCAATTCGAGCTTCGTCCTTACATGAGGTGGCGGCGCCGACGTGGCCGAGGAAGGCGCAGAGCTCCATCATCTGCATCTGCTTGCCGCCAGTGGTGCAGAAGCCGAGCGGCTCGTAGAGCGCCGCGGCGAGGATGAAGGACTGGTAGTCCCAGAACCCGACGGCCTTGGCGACGGGCGTGTTGCGCTTGGCGAAGAGGTTCTCGAACTGGTACACCTTGAAGAAGTCGGTGATGGTGTCGTTGCAGCAGTACTTGCTCCCGGAGCACTCCCACCCCTTGTTGCACACCTTCTCGTGCGACTCCTTGACCTTGGCCTTCCACGTCCCCGCCGTGAGCACCAGCGCGATGGTGCCGCCCACCAGCACCGCCGCCGCCGTCAGCGCCAGCACCCACAGGATGATCTTGTTCCGCGTCTTCCGCTTCATCCTGCCCGTTCTCTTCTCCCCCGCTGCTGGTCGGAAGCTTGCTTGCTTGCCAGCAAGCTCTCAGCTGGATCTCGGCGCCCGGTGCTCGAATCCGGATCTGGCTTCGCGAATGTGCGAGCGCCGGCGTGCTCGCGGTAGCTGAGAGAATTCCTTGTGGTGTGCTTGCGGTAGTTGAGGGGGAGGAGATTAATCGGTGGGTGGTAGGATCTCAATTCGTGGCGGCGAGGTGAGGAGTGTGAGGTAAGGTAACTAGGTGAGACGGGGGGGAAAGCGAAGTGGCAACTACACGCGCTGACGGGGCAGCGAGTGTGGTGGTTGTCTTGTCGGTGGCGGGAGGCCGTCAAGTGGGGGAGAGGCACCCCGTACAGGCAGCAACGCAGGATTTGCCCTTTTCGGTGCCTGCTCTTACCGCTATTTTATAACGGTATTTCCTTTGGGTAAATTTTCTTGTCGCCCTAAGATAAATTAATGGTTATTTTATCGTCACAAAATAATTCGATTTCACTCGCGGCTGTCAGATTAAACATATATATATCCATCGTAATGTTAAAGTTGGATCAACTATCATCAATTATACATGGATCAACTGTCGGCCTACTCTTGCCGCTGTGCCCGAAAGATGAAAATTCGAATTTTTATCTGGAGTTCTCATGTATATTTGGTAAGTATTTCGTATTCTGTTCTTGAAAGCGATCGACAAACTCAGCTCGATGACAGATAGATAGCCAGTCATGTGAGCATCAAATCGAACCAGCTGGGTGATGGTAGCAGCTAAGAGTACTTTATCATGCTCCTAACAACCAAATCACTGGCGTTATCTGGTGCAGGCACTCCACCGCCCTCAGCGGCGTCAGCATCAGCGTACATCGAGGCTGCGATTCAGCCATTCAGGGAGCAAAAGTCTTCTCGCCATTTGCCGATCACCAGATCAGACCACACGGCCCGCTCGTGTCCGGCTTCCTCATTTCGTCCGCGCGGCTTCAGCGAGCGACCCCGAACCAACACGCTCAGCAACCGACGCGCCCGCCGGTCTTGAAGGAGACGCTCTCTCGAGTCACCAGATCCCCGCGCCAAAAGGATTGGTTCTTTCTTTAAAAATAAACAAATCCACGGACACAACACGAAATAATCACGCGCCGTCAACGATGAAGCAAGTGGATGTCTTTGCCTTGACGATGAAGGGTCGTGCTCGTGCCCCCCGCGTCAATCTCGGTAGCATCCAGAACGTTCTCCTGGTCGTCCCAGGCCAGACCAGAAACGAATGCTCCGTCCGATTACAAGTGTCGTTTTAAGACTTAATACAGTTTCCGCATTCTCCTATTGTTGCTGACAGTTGCTAGTCGCTCGCCTGAGATTCTTTGCCTCGGCTCCTCACGAAGCTCCCCACTGCTGTTGCTGCTGGTGGCGGATGGTGCCAGTGCCCCTCGATGGTCTTGCCGTCGGCCGGCACAAGCGCCTTCTTGTCATCAACTGTACATGGCCGCGAACGCCTGCGTTTGGCCGTGCGCATATATCGAGCACCGATGCTACCGCCGCTCCCTTCGACCCCGACGACCCCGTCGTGCGCTTCAGTCCCGCCACCGCGCCTCGCGCATACGTCCGGCCCGCATCGAGCCCCATTCCGTCGTGTCGTACTCCTATTAGGCATGGCTTCCGGAAATTAGGTGTGGTGTCGGACCAGCGGCTTTCCACGTACCTACGACGCGATGCAAGCATGTCTCCGCCTCCCGTTAGAGCATCCCGCTTTTCCTCTTTGCTCTTTCGACGAAATCCGCTCATGCTCCACGGGCGCTGCGAAAGCCAAGTGGCGAGCCCAGGAAATGAGAGCACATTTTTTGTATTGTGTGATAAGTTTACGAAGCTGCAAAAATATTGCGTTTTCGTGGATGTTGCTTGATTGAGTTTTGACTGTTATCGGACTGGGTAAAGCTGCTTCACGTTAGGCATGCGGAAAGTTCACTAGCAGGCCCCGGAAAAAGAAAATTTCTGACGAATGGGCCCTGTCCGGCCCAGTCATCATCGCCAGTTGGGTCCTTCCCCTCGTCTACGAGGACCGCACCCGAGCACAGTAG
This sequence comes from Zoysia japonica, assembly GCA_001602275.1. Classification (NCBI taxonomy): domain Eukaryota; kingdom Viridiplantae; phylum Streptophyta; class Magnoliopsida; order Poales; family Poaceae; genus Zoysia; species Zoysia japonica. Next base: position 668,592 of record BCLF01000018.1, read on the forward strand.
TCAGCGCTCACGGAGACGCCGACCGGTCATCACGGTGATCACGCGCTAACCCGCGTGATTAACCGAAGCAACCTCGGTTCAGGCGTAGCCGCGTGGGGGTTTGGACTTTCGACATTGGACTCTTGAATGTAGGAGCAGTTTGCTTCGTCCCATCCGTTCCCATGTCAGTGTGACTCATACCCGCATTAAAATACGGTGGTGTGGAGGGAGGCGGGGCGGGGAGAGAGGGAGAGAGAGAAAAGCACGCGAATTATTCGACGCGCTTTATTTATCGGAATCTCCCGGCCGCCAGAGCAGCGCAGCGCCGGCCACCTCGCCCACCTCGCCCTCTCTCGCTGTCTCGCACTGCATCGCCGCTGCGGGCGGAGGGAGCGGAGATCTCGAAGGGGTCTCCCATCGAGCCCCGGAGTTGGCGGGAGGGAGAACTGGAGGAGGAGCAGAGGAGCAGGAGCTGGTTGGTTCGATGGTAAGGGAGACGGGGTACTACGATGTGCTGGGAGTGAGCCCGACGGCCACCGAGGCGGAGATCAAGAAGGCCTACTACATTAAGGTGAGGCGCGCGTTCTCCCGTGGAGCTCGTTTCTTCTGGTTTTGGCGGTTTCAGGCCTTTCGGCTCATCCCGGTTTTGCTGCTTCTGCTGTTGCAGGCGAGGCAGGTCCATCCGGACAAGAACCCCAATGATCCGCTGGCGGCGGAGAAGTTCCAGGCAAGTGCTCGCTGTACCTATCCCGCTCTTGTTTGGTTAATCATCGCTCTGTGTCTCTGCGAGTAGCGATCATATTCGTTCTGTAACTAACATGCTGGTGCTGCTCTGACCAAGCAGACAAAACATTGCTGAAACAAGTTTTCTGTCTTAGTAGTACCAACTTATTTTCTTTTTGTGAGGATAGGAAATTGTTAATTACATGGGAACAGAAGTACAGAACGATAACACTCCTTTCTATTTTCAGAATGTAGCATTCTATTTTTCACCTTTCGGTTCAGGATCAGCGAAATGCACCGTGCTATCTTTGGGGCATGTACTAAACTGAACGATTGTGAAAGGTGGCCGCATTCCCTCATTGCACAGAGCGAGCCAATCGTCTCAGGGGGGGGGGGGGGGGGGGGGGCGAGATTACATCGCAATGCTGCAGTGTTACCATGTGATGAACCGTTTAGTTTCCAGCATTAAAAACATGTGCATCTTCTGCCCAGCAACGTGCACTAATGATTTCTGGGGAAAAAAAAAGTTTTCATAGAAGTGTATATATGAGTGTCTGTGGCCGAACCAACATTGCTTTACCGATTAATTTGTACATTTTAAATTATACTGTACCCGCCAAAAATGATCATATGAATAATGAATTGGAAATGATCAGCTCAGTTCCGCAGCAAACATGTATATATTGGATGCCATCCAACATGAGGCTAATGCATGGAGCCTAGGGCCGCACACCAGTGACACATGGGGTGCCAGTGTTCCTTAATGGCACTGAATGGTGTTACCTCGAGGAAATGAAGTATCTAACCAGCTTGCTTTTTCATACTATTCTCGATTGACCATGAATAGCTTGTACTAGCAACCAGCATGAAAGAGTATCTAGTGCAGTATCAAGTTTCTGGATTATGCTGAGCACAAGTGCAGCATATCTTATTTTTTGTGCATCTTCATCTCTTTGGAATACAATTTCTTTTCATTACACAAATTTTGAGTGTAAAGTTGTTGCAGCCATTGAGCCCTGATGCTGTGGTAAAGTTGCTGCCTTGTGACCATGTGGTCACAGGTTCAAGTCCTGGGAACGGCCTCTTACATAAATGCTGGGAAAGGCTGCGTACAAAAGATCCAAAGGGGTTGTACGCTTCCCCGGACCCAGCACAAGTGGGAGCTACGTGCACCGGGCTGCCCATTTTTTTAGTACACAAATTTTGAGTATAAAAGAGGAATCGTATATTTATCTGAGTTACTGCAACTACAGGAATTGGGGGAAGCATACCAAGTACTCAGTGACTCCACACAGCGTCAAGCCTATGACTCATGTGGAAAATCTGGTATTTCAACGTAAGTCAGATTGGCATATACTTCTTTTGCTTTTACTTGTGAAAATAACCTTGAAAACTGGTAATTGGCTACTTAGAGAAATAGTGAATGAGTTTTACGCTCCGGCAGTATTAGTTGTATCTCATGTACCGTCGAGTCTTATGGCATTGTTACATGCTAACTTGTTTCTTGTCAACCTCGTATAGGGATGCAATAATTGATCCTGCAGCAATTTTTGCGATGCTTTTTGGTAGTGAACTTTTTGAGGATTATATTGGTGAGCTGGCCATGGCATCCATGGCTTCACTTGATGTATGTAGTGAAGAGGAACAGATTGACACAAGGATGTTGCAAGAGAAAATGCGAGTATGACCCTTAACATAATGATTTACAGGCACTCCGTAATATCTGACATGTCCATTCTTGATTGAAATATTTAGAACTGTTTATTTGTGTATATAAGTTGATAATGCTTTTCAATTGTGATTATGTAACGTACAAGCGAGTCATGCTATTTTGTTGTGACATACCTGGCAATTGAAGCAAAACATAATGAGAAAATTTACAGAACTTGTTTAGGAATGCTACTATTTTTATCTTCCTTGCACCTTTTTCAAACATGATGTTCATTAGACTGGATAAAGGTGATCAATATGCACTGAATGCAGATTGTACAAAAGGAAAGGGAAGAGAAGCTTGCAGAGATACTGAAAAACAGATTGCACCTCTATGTTCAAGGAAACAAAGCAGAATTTATCCAGCTTGCTGAAGCTGAGGTGACTAGACTTTCTAATGCAGGTATGTCTTCAGAATAATCCATCCATCATCTAGTGACTAGATCTTTATCACTTGCTATGTTCTATCTATGCAACAATCCAATAGCCTGGTTCTGCTTTTAGCCTACCGACCAGCTTTGGAATCGTTGTTTGACTGTTTTCCCTTGACATATGAATCAAGCAGTACTCAACAGCAGTTCCCTTTTCCTTTTTATGATGATGACCACAGCAAATGTAACTCATAATTCTTTCTTTGCTCTGTTTGCTTATCCTACAGCATATGGGGTTGATATGCTGGGTACTATTGGTTATGTCTATTCAAGACAAGCTGCAAAGGAGCTGGGAAAGAAAGCTATATATTTGGGAGTTCCATTTATTGCTGAATGGTTCAGAAACAAAGGTCACAATATCAAATCCCAAGTAACAGCTGCAACAGGTATTTTTTTTATTTTAAATTAATTTATACCTAATTTTGGAAGAGCAAATAATGTAGCCTTGGTATTATCTTTGTTTCAAGTTTCCTAATGGAATTTGATTCTTATGCCTCTGTAGGTGCAATAGCTCTTATGCAGCTGCAGGAAGACTTAAAAAAGCATCTCAGTGCTGAGTGCCACTACACTGAAGAGGAACTTGAAGCATACATGGAGACCCATAAAACTGTTATGGTTGATTCCTTATGGAAGCTTAATGTTGCTGATATAGAGGCAACCCTATCACATGTGTGCCAAATGGTCTGTTCTCATGTCCTGCTATATTCCCCATTTCTGTTATATGTGTTTTCATATTCAGTTTTAAATTTATTGACCATATCAGGTGCTTCAAGATAGTAGTGCCAGAAAAGAGGAGCTGCGAGCTCGAGCTAAAGGATTGAAAACTTTAGGAAAAATATTTCAGGTACTATTTACCAAATATTTATCCATTTATTTTGATTTTTAAGTGTTGTTACATAAGCTAAGTTGGGTGTTCATTCTGCAGCGTGTTAAGCTCAATGCTTCTGAGGGGGAACCCACAACAATGAAGAATACAATAAATAACTTGGATGACAATGATGGTAGTTCGCCGGATTCATCGCCAAATTCTCCCAGGGGGCAATCATTCGATCCAAACCCACCATATTCCCAGGTATATAGTTGCTACATTTGGAATTTCCGATGACTTCCAGAGTTCCTGATGATTTTTACATGCCCGCAAATTTTCTATCGCCGATAGTTGCATATTTGGTATTTTTTTATTGCATTAATCAACCACTCCATCCCTCATTTCTTTCTGATCATCTACATAATTGAACAGTAAGATGTCTCGGAACATGATAAATCATGAATTTTCAATGCAATAGGATTTGTAAAATCCACTGTTACTCTCAGAACCCACTAGCCAGGGTCCAATTTAGTAATTTGAGGTGCTCACGTTTAGGAAGTACTCTGGCTTAAGTGTTGAGGTGCTTGTTGCCTGTCTTTGTTAGCTCATGTTAGGTGCATGTTTGCTACTTGGTATGTGTGGGTGTCAAGGCAGTCCGGTCAGGGGCATGATGCCTGGTTGCTGGCTGTCGGTCAGTGTGCTTAGAATCTCAAACTGGCTTCCCCAGTGATGTATGAACTGTTGTTGGCTTTCTATAAAAGCCGGAGCAGGTATCCTTTCTCAAAAAAATAAAAAAGGGTCCAATTTAGTTTCTTTTCCCTTAAACATCTTGTGTGTTTATTGGGTAGAATCCTTTTTTTCTTTCTGGACATGAAAGATAGCTCTGTGTAACAAAAGACTTAAAGCTGCATTTCTCTCTTAGAGTCCATACGTGGAGGCGCCTCAGTTTGGTGGAACTTATTATTCATTCAACTTTCCAATGCCTGCCGCTCCGCCTGGTGCGCAGAGAGATCCAGTTCCATGACTGCTTCCAGGATCGCAGTTTCATTTTGTTTGGGTGATCATTTTGTACCGTATTGCTTGTGTAGCAGACGGTCACATTCGCATGGTCCAATACTGGTAGTGTAACGAGGCAGCAGCTGGGTATCCTTTGCATTTTTCTTCTTGTTCAGTTGTGTAATCAATCAAAATGATGTAACAACGGCAGCCTTATGTTGTGTAAAGGCAGGCTTGTTGCACAACTATTTCATTCGTGTGTCTATGGGTGCATAATTGTTTCTGCCTATAGACTATCTGTGAAGACAAGAGTCGGTCATCAGCAGCATTTTCTGTAAATAAGAGGATGGGATGTCGAATGTATCGTCACAGTTCCCATGGTATTTTTGTTATTATTATATCTCTGATTGAAATGAAAAATCAGTTGCAACCGTTAGAGGTTCATTTGAAGCTCATGTTTTTGGAGCGATTATTCCACATCTTGTATAATAACTTCTACGAAGTTCGTCTGAATTTCTTGTGTTCCAGTTTCGTTTTATTTGTTGCAAATATGTCATATGTGTATGTCGTCCATTTGTATGTGTTTATTTGAGAAATCATTGGCTGCAGTTACTATTTTTCTGACTAAAACGTTGAGGCAGAGTACAGGCTTCTTGATCAGTTCTTAAGCAGGCCTTGTTGTGGTAATTTTGGTCTTTTGGGCCTTTTGAGCCCAGAAAAAGAAGCGCGAAGTTACTCGGAAGCCGCGTAAGCATGGAGCCACATAGGTTGACCAGCTCCTAGCTTTAAGTTGCCGCAGGATCGAGTTGACCGGGCAGATGACACGCCAGTACCAACCCATCCGGCGGGATGGAGAACTCGCCGCCGCGGCGGTGGCCGCCGGGCTTCCGCTTCAGCCCCACCGATGAGGAGCTCGTACTCTACTTCCTCAAGCGCCGGATCTCATCCGGCCGCCCTACTCCCTACATCGCCGATGTCGACGTGTACAAGTTTCACCCCTCTCACCTCCCCGGTACGCGCGTTTTCCCCCAATCGCCTCCGGTTCTTGCAATCACCCGCGATCTCATGACCTGAAATCGTATGCAGAGAGGTCGGCACTGCAGACGGGGGACAGGCAGTGGTTCTTCTTTAGCCGGCTGGATCGCAAGTACCCCAACGGCTCGCGCGCCAGCCGCACCACCGGCGACGGCTACTGGAAGGCCACTGGGAGGGACCGATTTGTCTGCAGCGGAGGAAGCGGTGGGCGGTCGGTCGGGAACAAGAAGACGCTTGTCTACCACCACGGCCGCGCGCCGCGCGGGGAGCGTACGGACTGGGTCATGTACGAGTACACCATCCTCGCCGATGCGCTCCCGCAGGCAGCAGGGGCACGCGAGGCGTATGCGCTGTACAAGCTGTTCCAGAAGAGTGGAGTGGGGCCCAAGAACGGAGAGCAGTACGGCGCACCCTTCCGGGAGGAAGATTGGTTGGACGACGACGAAGAGCAGGATTTACCTGCAGGAGCTGTCGTTCATCCTGTTGCCACCAGGCCCACCACCACAAATTGTGCTGCTACAGTCGAACAACAGGCCGAGCGTGAGTTGGTTGGGGATCTTGAGGAGCTTCTGTCAGAGTTTGGAAATGATCAGGAGCAAGCTGAAGCACAATTAGAATTTTCAAATTCTGTTTCCTCCCAAAGTCAGCTGCAGCATGCTGATGGTCAGGGTTGTCGCAGCGATTGTGCCAGTAAGGCTCAGGTTGTGGATGCTTCCACTGGGAATGATGCTCTCCCAGTGGCGGATAATACATGCACTGATCTTCCTCTTGGGGATATTGAAGAGCTTCTGATGCGAATTTCTGATGATCAGCAAAACACTGAATTCTTCTCAGATTTCTCAACATCATTGCCAGAATTGCAGCTTCAATGTGATGAATATCAGGCTTGGCTTGATAGCAACAAGGGGGAGAGAATTGGTGCTAAAGATCCTACCGCCAGCAGTGGTGCTGTGATGACAGCAGAATGCACTAGCACTGAGCTTCCAGTTGGGGATCTTGAAGGGCTTCTGCTGCAAATAGCCAATGACCAAGAAATGGTCGAACCTCTGTCAGAATTCTCCACTCCATTTTCGCATCATAATTTCGATCAGGTTTGTGTTGTTGTTTATAAGTTTCACTTACTTGAAACCTCAACATGTTCATTTTATTAGTTCAGTTTATATTTAGAGTTCTACAGTGCAAGAATTTCTAGTGTATTTTGCATAAGTTAGAATATGTTTTTGTCCTTGCATGATGCAACGCCTTATATTGCATTCTGTTTGATGCTTAAGGTTCATAAGATATCTTTCTGTTTTTATTTTCTACTTATGTAGATTGGCATTGGAGATATATGTCATGGTGATCCAGCTGGTACTCTTTCTTGTATAGTTCAAGAGAGCAAAGATTTTGGTCCAAGAACTGGGCCAAGGATTCAAAGTCCCAAGTCTAACATTACCGATATGCCATTTAGTGCAGAAACCGGTTGTGGTGAACAAACAAGTGCTCCATGTTGTGTGTCAGGTTTGATGAATTACAACAGCCAGGATGCTGATGAGTCGGAGTTCCTTGAAATCCATGATTTCTTTGATCTGGAGGATGTTGAACAGACTATGAACTGTACAGAAACTGAGCGCCTGGTAGCTGCAACAAATGGGATGTTTGATTTAGAGTACTCTGACGCCCCTTTATTCCTACCTGGGCCATTCGACGCAGCTGGAGTGGTAGCTGAAAATCAATTTCTTGATTTGGCTAACAGCGGAATCCAGAACCAGGGATATCAATGTACAACTGAAGTGAGGACGCAAAGTCAAATATCCCTTAACGTGCAGAGCCATATGAAGGATAATCATGTTGTCTTATCTTCACGTACTTCTGGTACTTAATTATTTAGTTTCATTTTTGGACTTTTTCGTATGGTCGCTTCCAAAAATATTTTATCTGATATCTGATTGGCCCATTACTACTTGAACAATGCAGGCACTATGAATCTTCATGTGGGGAACGAGCCACCTCAACAGACCCCGAATGCTTCAAAATCATGGTTCAATGCAGCTTTATCAACCTTACTGGACTCTGTACCTAGCAGTCCGGCAATAGCTGCTGATATTGAAAACACTGTTATTAACAAAACACTTCAGCGCATCTCTAGCTTCAGGTCACAGCAAACCGGAAATGAAGAAAACGCTGTTATTTACAGAACAATTCAGCGCATCTCTAGCTTCAAGTCACAGCAAGCTGCAAGTGAAGAACCAAGACCTTCAATTATTAAGGCTACAAGAAGTGGCAGGCTAATCTTTGTTTCTTTACTGGTCTTACTTGCTGCTGCCATGTGGAGCTTTATTACTGGGAAGGGGTTATGGAAATCCTCATCTACGTGACAGGATCAACAACAACCTTTTTCCTGTTATATTCTAGTGATGGGGTCCTCTCTAATTGTTTTTGTCCTCTGTGAGTTATTGTTTCAATTTTCTTGCCTTTCAAAAGGGCAAAGAGGTAGAAGCAATTTGAGGGTCATAAATTTATAACAGGTTAGAAATTCAGATTCTATGCAATAGAAGAAGAAAAGAACAGGAAACTACAGCTAAACGATATATCATATATGATGGTAATATTTGTGACTAGAGTTATTGTCCTCATGTTTACTGTGAGGAGAATATATGCTGAATGTAATTAAGAAGAAAATGCTATTTCCTCTGTTAACATTGACCAACCTTTAACTTATATTTTACTGATCTAACACATTTCATAAGCAGCTCCACTAAACTATTGTTGAAATCATCCAGATTAACATAGCCTCAATAAAATTCCGTTCAGTGAATTTTCTTTAGCTTAGAGATGTTACTATGCAGGCACTAATACAGCACCTAAAGTTAGATTTGAACTCTTTAATTTTCTAGATCGAAGACCTCTTACCTCATACGAGAGGCAATTGTTCCACCATGAATAGGTTTTTCTGTTCCTATTTTATAAGACTGGATAATATAGAAAAATATGTTACGTAAACTAAAGAGGCACGAAGAAGCTACCTTTTCATAGCTTCAGGCTTCATCTCTGGCTTTTTGTAAAAGATAAGGAAAACAGCTTCTATTAAAACCGTTAAAACCGTTTGATATAATTTTAGTTGAAATCAATCAGAAAGCCGCTGAAAAAGCCTACCAAACGCTGAAGGCGCACGCTCGCGATCCAGGCTACCACCTTCTTGCCCAGCGGCGATGAAAGGTCCCCGTGGCCCGGGGTCAACATATCGTCTGTGCAGGAACCGGCAGAATCTCCTATGGCGATGAAGCCTAAGATAGCATCTTTAAGGTAAAGACTGGCTCGCTCCTCTCTTCTCCCGGCGGCCGTCTCAAGCCGTCGGAGTTTGGCCAGCACATCGCCCTCCCCGTAGAGGCCGTCCTCGGCGGACTCCACGCAAGAGTCCAGCCACGCGTGCGCGGCCGGCGCGAGGCGCAGGAGCTCCGCACGGTAGCTGCGAAGCCGCGCGTACGCGATGGCACCGGCGGCGCAGGCGACCTTGACGCGATTGCCATGGAACGAGCCCGCGCGCGGGAGGAGGGAGTCGTAGCAGACGGTCGCGTTAGTCGTGTTGGCGCAGCACGCCCGGAGGAAACCAGCCGCCGCCGAAGCGAACGGTGGCTCGCCTTATGACAGGCGATGCACGTGCAAAGAAGACGAAGGCGAGGAGGAGGAGGATTTGGGGTGGGATAGATCGATGAGGAGCCATTGGGATCCAATTCACAATGGCGGTGGCGGCTCGATGGATCCAGCTTTATTTCCACGCGTTATATTTGTAACGGATGGTGAGCAATGACAAAAACGGAACAAAAAATCATCATAAATGGTAGCTTGGGCAACTGCGGCGATTGCGTCGACGTTTTAATTTGCGCTGACATGCATGACATAAATAAAGGATCAAATTAAGGAAGCTTTTTTTTTTTATCAATTTTGTGCATGAAGGAATGTTTTTTTGGAAGGACCCAGAACATTGCGTTACATATTAAGTAAGAAGAAATAGAGTTTTATTGGTCATCTCTAAATACTGCAAGTTAATTTTATCAATCAAGACAGCAAGGCGAACATTATTCTCAGAACAGAAAACATATACTCCTAGTATGATGCTGCGACCAATAGCTTAACCAGCACGACTAAAAATCACCTCCTAAATATAACTGACCGATGAAGAACTACCACCTATATTAAACTGACGTATGAATTACCCGGCCCCTGATTAAAGCCCGGGCGTAAACTCCACGCCTGTGCTTGGTAGCCATTGATTGCCCTGGATGAACTTCTCAACAGTGAAAGCACTAGCCTCAGAGGCATAATGGATAACATGGAAACCGTGCCAATCCACCCGACCACGCACCTCTGCTCCAGGCCCGTTGTTCTTGTACTCGCCGTAGTACAACGTGTCCGGGGGGACTTCACCCTGCCATGGCAGCCACCCCTTAGCATCCCCGACGTCCGATATGGAGGACTCCATGAAGACGACGCGGGAGTAGGGCTTCCAGGGCCGGCCGAGATACGTCTGCACGGTTGCCGCCTGAGCGTGAGCCAGGTCATCGTCGGCCACCACATCACAAAACTGGAACAAGAATCCGGTTTCGTCGCTGCTGGCATTGCCCATACGTCCTTGAGCGGTGATGGGGTTCTGCTGCCCAGGGATGGGCAGACGCGCGAGGATGGTGCACTTATGGAAGACGGCCGCCGCGTCGCCGAAGATGAAGTCCTTTCAGCGCGCAGCGGTATACCACGGAGGTATCTGACAGCGACATGAGGGCCACCGCCTGCCCTAGCTCTTTCCTCGGTCCTGACGTGCTCTCTATTGTCAGATCAGGAGCTATGAAGCCGTTGCCGTTAACGCCTGTACGTGTGCAGACAGATTAGTTTTTACAAGAAAAATCAACATATTTCTTGGTCTCGAGACAACTCTGTTTAGAACGGAGTAGTACTTACTGACGACCGCTGTGTTTGATGTCTTGTAGCCTTCAGCGTAGCAGCGGCTGCCGGAGATCACCGTCCTGTCCATCCCGTCACCGACCAGCGTCACGTTCCAGGTGTCCTTGCCTAAGTTTACGAACTCCTTGTACACACCCGCTTTGATATGGATGACGTATCTCTTGGAACTCTTGAGCGGTGCAGCCGCGATGGCCGCGTTGATGGAACTATAGTTGCCGCTGCCGTCGGCTGCCACCACGGCATCGAAGTGCGTCTCCTGCACTGTCCCCAAGGCTTTGGGTCAGCTAAGATACTTATTCAATCGCTCTGGGATCGATTGGCTGAGTTGTTTTTGAGGGAGGAATTGAATTGGTGAACGAGTTGATGGATGAGTTTGCATGAACTCTATGTTTGTTTATATAGAGTATAAAACTTGGAGGGTAAGATTCCTTCGAAATATATATGTTAAGCTACTAGGATACATAAAGTAAACTATCGAGATACATATGTCAAGTTAAAATACACAAGATAGACTTTGCTTTTCTTTTTCCATGCATACGCCCGGCCAGGTGCAGCACACGGCTAGTTGAGGTCGGTGGCCGGATCAGTTTTGGGATCTCCACCAGTACTCTTTTTGTTTCAAAATATAAACAATTTTAGGTTTACTCAAAGTCAAACGTTTATTATTTTTACCAATAATAAATATAATTAATTATATTTTATTTTATAAAAAATATATTTTTTGGATTTATCATTTTATAAACTTTCATAAAAATTATATTTTTATATTAAAAATTATGTAATTCTCTAAATATTATTGATAGAAGTTAAAAGATTTTGATTTTATCTAAATCTAGAAATGCTTATATTTTGGAACAGAAGTAGTACATAGTATTTGTTTAGCTTAATGGTAAATAAGAATTTTCTCTTGTAACTTTTTTTAAGTTATATGATGTGAGTGAGGCAAGTAAAATAATATGTTCATTTCTTAAATGGGAAATTGAAATTTACGGGGCATGTTCATTGGAGACAACATTGAAGAGTTAGTGCTTAACGGGAAATAACATACACTACTGGCATCACAGAAGACACTAACAATACGTCGTACAGCATTTCCTATGTTCTATCATAATTTTGATTATGATCAGAATAAAGAAAGTCAGTCTGTAAAGTAATGCCATCGCAAAAAAAGTCTGTAAAGTAATTAACAATGCAGTTTTTTCTGCAGAAGATGCAACTACAGCACCGAACCAATGCTTACAGAAGCAGATGGTTAAAATTTGAGTTACAACTATTGAGCAGCACTGAACCAATGCTTATAGAAGCAGATGGTTACAATTTGAGTTATAAAACAGAACCACATTCAGCTGTACTGTATACTAGGTTCCAACAATTCGACAAGTATTGTTTTGAAGCTGATGTTCCCCGAAGATTTGCCAAAGTCAGATATCTAGCATGCGTAGAAATGCTAGATAATCTTGTTGCAGTTCAAGGGGATTGTTGGTCACTCTTCTCTGCACGCAGGGGAAATGCAAGTGTTAGCTCAAATCAGTAACTACAGTGACAATTTCTTCATTAGAGATTCAAGGGCTTGCTGTGTGCCAGCCCCAAAATGGTGTAAATAATCTAGAGATTGATTGTAAATAAATAATGTAGCAAGTTGTAAAATGTTTATGAAGTCATAACTGACCAGTCCAAAATGACTATATACAGATAAGGAAGTAAAAACAAATGGAAGCTTATAAAATGAATGATCGAAGATAAGAATAAACATGATACTTTTATTAGCAAATAAAAGGCCTGATTGCCCCCTTAAAAAATTATGAACAGTTTATACATGAAATTGATATCATCGCAGAACAAGTTAACTGTACTGAATAACGTAGGACTGTAGGAGCAGAAACTACGCTTTGTGCTATGGCTTCATCATTAGGACACAATACATTCTCAGCTTCTCAACTTATATCCTAAAATATCAGGTCCATGAAAATTTCCCAAATGAAGTTTGCTCCAATATAGGCCAAGCCAAAAAAAAAAAATGCAGCAACACAATCATCTAAACAAAGAACAAAAGTGATATCAATTACTGCTCGCCCAATTTGATGACGAAGAGCATGAACCTTATAGGATCGTGTGAATTTGGCTATGGGGTAGTCCGAGGATAGCACTACTGATCTGCCTCAATCCCAGCATCCCCCCAACGACTCTCTCGATTCCAAGGATTTGTCTCTGATATTCGGTTAGAGAAAGAAAAAAAAGGCATATGTACTCACGTACAGGCAAATTTCATGGGCAGGCAGTGAAGGTGACAAGAACTCTCAGATCTCAACGCTCGTACAGGTTACATCAAACTGAATAAAGAAGAGCACTTCTGCCCAGTCACATAGATTTGGTTAGCTTAATGCTTTAACAGAGTGAATAGGAGTATCGAACTTGAAATTTACGGGGACTTTGTTGGCGATAAGAAGTCTTAGTGTATAACAGAACACAAAAAATTAGAAACATTTGCGATGGCTTGTATGCTCACGAAAATATTAAGCACATGATTAGCATTCCATATATTTATAGCAAAAGATAAGAAACAGAGTTGAGTGTCACATGTAACAAAAAGAGTAAATCACGGGGTTAAATTTTAGGTCAACTTGACAAAAATATGTTACATACATAAAGCTGCATCATTGTAGTACTAATTAACTTCTTCAGTTTGCCTAACACCAAAAGACTGATCTCGTATTGTCAAGCTGCACATTAAAATACCAAAAAAAAAATTGATCTTGTCTTGTCGTAGCAGGTTTATTTTTGTGATTCTTCTCTCTCCTTTGCAAGGATATGGTCGGCATGGAGGTAATTCCAGATGGTTTGTCAGACAAACACTGAAAGGAAATGATTAAGGAACCCCTCCCTTAATCACATGGTGGCCGGAAGAGAGCTGCTGGCTTGGGGGCTGCCTGCTGCAAATGCCTACCGTTCGCTTAGCTTTTTCTGCAAAGAACTGGAGACGGAACCGAGGGAACAGACTGGACGCACCGCATAGAGAGGAAAAAACAAGAGGGGAAAGGCCAGACAAGCCTTGCGGAGGCACGCGTGTACGAGGGGCGCGGCCATTCGGAAAAGCAGGAATCGCAGCCCTAGCATAACGGTGCGACAAACCTTCTGCCCCCAACTCCTTGCCGCTGACTTCCTCCTCCTCGCGGCTAGCTGCTAGCGCTCGTCCCCTCGGCTCGAAGCTTCTCGCCCCCAGCTCTGCGCCTCCACACATGCCAGAACCGCAGGTCGGATTGTATGTGAGGTTTTGAAGGAAGAAGAGGTTGAAGGCTAGATTTGGGGCGCGATTAAGGCACGGCGGGGAGGATTGGATTGGGGAAGAGAAGGATCTCCGGCGGAGGCCGGAGGGGGGCGGAGCGCCTGCGGCGGCGGTTGCGGACCGGCGCCGGATGGAGTGGGGACCGGGGGGG
>BCLF01000018.1:697715-737677 GCA_001602275.1 Zoysia japonica
GGCGCGACTCGTCCGGTCTGCCGCCGCCGATGCCGCTGCTTCCCGGCCACACCGACAGCGCTACCACCCCCGTTCTTATCCTGGGGGGACACGGACACGCCGGCGACACGATCATCCGCGTCATCGACGGCGACGACGACCGGCGCTGCGCCTAGAGCCGAGCTGGCCCGGGCGACGAGCGCGGCCATGTCCTGGCCGGACAACGGCCGGCGGAGCATGGACAGCGGCAGCGCGAAGTAAAGCTGCCCCGCTTGGAGCGCGTCGTGCGCGCCCAGCGCGCGGACGGGAGTGTCGAAGAGCAGCTCGTCGGAGCAGGAGATGAATCGCGACGCTCCGCGGCCGGTGAGGGCGTCCAAAGCCTCGCGCGCCGTGACGGGAGCCGCGAACTGCGCCATGGAGCCGTCCAGGTCCACGACCTGGGCCGTGATGAGATCCGCCGGTGTTGTTGCTGTAGAGGAGCGGGACGAGCAGGAACCCATATGTGACTTCACTTGATCTTTGCGATCTGTTTCTTGTGCGTATCGAACTGGATATGGCTGCTTGTGGCGCCAGCGAGTGATGCAGCTTTATAGGCGACAGATATGCTTGGGAAAGCTGGTACAAATTTGAAGGCGGGCTACGTGCGATGACGCAGGCCAGTTCGTCACACTTTGTCAACGTCAGTGACCGAGAGTGGAGTCAGCACTGCAGTCGGCTGACCGGCAGTCAAAAAAACGGCCAAGAGCGATGAATCTTCTGCGGAGTTACGGGGACCGGGCGAAAGTTCGTTCACGAGCAGTTTACCACTTTTGCAGAAGACTCTGCTTTGTCCTGGGCAACCTCGGCGACTGGCACGGCCGGTGAGCCTCAAATGGCGCAGGTTGGCAGGGAGACACGACAGCGACGGCCTTGGCGGGCACCGCGGGTGAACGGAAGGAGCGCCGCTGAAAGGGACGGACGGGCCGTGTGCAACAACGGTGGCCATGGAAATTGGCACTTGGCAGAGAGGTGGCATGGCTAAGGCTTGGCAACGTCACGGCTCGCGTCAGGAGATTGCGACGCCCGGGTGGGGGACTCGCAGTGGAGCGGAGATTGGACGTCGCCATCACATAACCGGTTTCCATATTTCTCTTTTTTTATCTCGATATAACAACGGAAAATTATGAAACGTGCGTACCATCTAGGGAACAGCAGAAGACTTGGAAGCTTCGGCGATTTCTCTGCATTTTCGAGGGTGCCATATGGTCCACAATAAGAGAGGACCCAGTATGGACTAAAATAGATGCTGCTCACTTCCGTTCACAGATATAAATCATTCTAACATTTAAAATTTATTTCTCAATATATATCTTTTTCACTTTTCAATACACATTTCTCTTTTTCTAATACACTTTCTCTCTTTCTAATAAATTTTTATCTGTCTCTTTCTTTCTTATTTTCCTCTTTATTTTTTGCGTACCGTACTTTTTCACTTTTGCTTAATTTCTGTGCCCAAAGCTAAGAACGCCCTATTAAAAGTGAACGAAGGGAGCAGTACACCATGCTCAATGACTAGCACCAACATAAAACTTCTGTTACCCTACCAATAAACTTGCAGGTTCTCTCTACACTTTTATTTTGTCACTATAAAGTTACCGGCAGCGTAGCCAAAGACACTTGATCCTTGAAACCGGTTGATTGAGAGGTGACCAATAACTTGGGTAAAAGTAATTGGATCTGGACAACAAATGCTATTGCTAAGTATGTGATTGAAAGTGTTGCACTTTTATCACCACTCGCATGGAGAAAGATGAAATATCTTAATGTTGAAAGGCCAAAACAAGAGAAATCCTACCATACGATGTCTTACTCCATCCATCGTACCAGGATTTTTCAACAGTACAGTATGAATTACTAATTCCAAATTAACAGTACAGGCTATATGCTATGTACATCTCGCACATCAAAGAATCAAAGTTTTATATGCCGCACAGATTAGTATGCACTCGTATACTTCTCTCCTACTCTACTCAGAAAGCAACGGTTCACTCGCTGCCTTCCGCAATGGCGCTTAACCTCTGCACGTCGGCACGACGTCGCGCGCCTCTTACATCTCCATGTCTCGTCTTCCCCACCGTCCGCCCGCCGTCGTACTCGTACTGTTGGTGTTTCCAGACATCCTGATCAGACGATATACTCTCCTTGCTTAGCAGAGCCACAAGAGGCGCCACTCGCGCCGTCTTCTTTTGCTTGGGCCCCAACGATGACGACACGCCGGCAGTGGCGGCAAGACCCATCTCGACGTCCAACCCCCGGGCGGCCTTCACGGCGAGCGCGGCCATCTCCTGCCCCGACAGCGGCCGGCGGAGCGTCGTCGCGGACAGCACGAAGTAGAGCTGGCCGCGCCTGAGCGGCTCCTCCGCGGCCAGCGCGCGGGCGGGCGCGTCGAAGTCGAGCTCGTCGGCGCTGCAGAGGAAGCACGGCGACGACGCGCCGCTCGCCAGCGCCAGCGCCTCGCGCGCCGTGACAGGCCCCTCAAACGTCGCCATGGAGCCGTCCGTGTCCACGACCCTGGCCGGCACCTGCCGCGCGAGCTCCGCCAGTTCCGTTGAGGCCGGCGGCGAGCGCGAGAGCGAGAGCGAGACGCAGGAGCCCATTCGATCGCGCGACGTACGGTCGTCTGTTGATTGATGATTGATGGAAGTCTTTAGCCTTCGCTCCGGCTTGCTAGGTTCATGCATGTACATGGATCTGCACGTATACGAGTGATGCCACGCACATATATATAGGGATCACTTCGTGCCGGAGCGATGACGCAGGCAAAGTCGTCACGGTTGCTAGTGCCTGCGGCGACAGGGAGAGAGGATGCTCCATGCGTTCGTGCAGCTCGGTAATTGTCCAATTGAGTGGTCAAAGCGACAGGCGGTGCAGGTTCGGATGCCAAGTGGCGGCGTGATAGCGACGGTTAGTGCGACGGCGATGGCGACGGGCTTGTCTCTGCCTTCAATCCCTGGTGGTCACCTCACCCCTGACGCGTGCTTGGCGAATACGGGGTGCGGTCGTCTTTCTCCGTCGTCACGGCTCACGTTCGGTTCGGGGTCGCCTCACGCACGAGAAGGGAAACGATAACACACGTGAGATATATAAACGTTCCTGCTTGGAACTTGTGAGACAAGAAACAAAGGTCTCATTCAAGACATCTATTGCAGAGACTGGTCGGCTTAACGGGGCGTCGCGTCTCAAAAGTAGGGAACCACCAAAAGTGAACATGGTCTAGCCATAGGATTTCTGGATCTGCATGCTCTGTGTGTTCAAGGATAAGCAAGGGTTATTCTAAGCAGGGAAAGGTCAACAGAACAAGTTCTGCTGCCCACTTGTTTGCGTCCACAGCATCGGCAGGAAATATGAAAATTCCTTTGTTGCAGGGCAGACTCGTCGACCTCGTCGTTTTACCACTTCCAGGCCTTTGCCAACACATCCTGTAGCGGAGAATTTTTATATGGCACCGGTGCCACAAAAAAGTGGCAGCCACTCCCTTGTCATGCGACGTAGCAAGTACAAATCTTTCACTGAACCCCCCCCCCCCCCCCCTCTTAACTTCTATCCTAGTTTCCTTTCCTACGCTGTCCCTCAAGGGTCATGGATCGTTTCGTGACATTTTGGCACTGGCTTGCAGTCAAGGTTTGAAAAACAAAAAAATCAGTGAAACTGCACTGGAGAATTGGTTTTCGGTTTAAAATTTTGAAAAAATAAAAAAATGAAAATTCAAAAACAAGCCAGTAAACTAGTCAAATCAGATGACAACCGGTCAAATCAGTTTTATTTAAAAATTTGAAACCGAAAAAAATGAGCGCTAAACCAGAAAAAAGATGCACAAAGTTTTGTTTTTTTTTTTGATCTGGCAGACAGTCAAGGGGTAGCATGGGAAAGAAAAGAAAAATCTGAAATGGAACGATGGATTAATGGAGGATTACTATTTAACACGTGGCTTAACAAAAGAGTGGCTGCCACTTCAATTTTGATGGCACCGGTGCCATATAAAAATTCTCCGTAGCGGATGGAACATCGCGACTGCCGAGGAAGAAGGCCGCCGGGCTTGGCAAAACATGGACCTGATGGGCTCACGGGAGGACGCTTTAGCGAGATAGGCCCTTTAAAGGCCCATTGGCAAGTGAATTGATAATCAATAAAAATGTTGAATTATATTCTTTGAAATGTTAATGAAGGTATAAAAAATATTGAAGTTCTTTTCATTTTAGAACTAGCAATGGGTAATGAGCGCTGAATAAGTCCTCAAATTTCTATTAATAGCAAGGTGTTACCAGGGCAGAACTGAAGCAACATGAGCAGGGGTTTCTACCATTTCACCAGATAAAGTTGCAATAGGAAGCATCCAGAGTTGATGACTCCAACGAAGCAAGTCATAAACTCGACGATCTGCAGTTTCAGGCCCAAATAGCGGAGATGGTTTTCGCTCTTCCACAAAGAATTGAATGGCATCTTAAGCACAAATTGCAGCAACATGCACAGAACACAAATTCACTACTCTAGAACCTCAAACTGTAAATCCATGGATTCACAGATCAGACACAGATACAAGCTAAAGAAGTCTCCCCAAAAGGGATAAGCATAACATCCTTTTGCTTACACAATAGCTCAGCAAACGATGGTGGATCTAGAAAGCAGGTAACATGGGCATATAACAATATATCAATACAAGTCTTCAGGATTTCATCTCCTCATCTTCTTCAATCTTAGGTGCCAGATAAAATCTAATGTAACCCATCTCTGCAATTTTGTACTCAACCACCACTGGTAGCTCAGATGAAAGGCTAATAGTCACTTGCTCGGACAGTGAAGATGCCTTGGTGAAGGAATTCATGTACCTCAGAGCAAAGGTCAAAGAAACTGGCTCTTGCATCTCTATAATGGTAGCTTCTTCAGGCTGCATTGACACAAACAATGTTTAAGCTAAAAGAACATAATATCACTGATACTGCAAATCTCCTAAAACTAGTTCTACTGGTGCTGCACTGACACAACTGCTTGGAAAAGTAATACTACTGTGTTATTCTTGACTCGAATTAGCGTAATCAATGCAATGAACACAACCAAATTAAGAGGAGCAGTGCTTTGTCAAATGTATGCCACAAATGACAAAACTAACGCACAGCTTCACTGTCAGGATAGATCAAATACTAAGGTACAATACTAATACAACCAAAACACTAGGAAAGAAGAGTCTTGGCATAATACAGAGCTTAGAAAGGGTAGGAGTAGGAAAGAAGAGTCTTTGCATAATACAGAGCTTAGAAAGGGTAAGAGTAGCTTGTATGCTTTGCTCTACAGACATCAATTGCTAATTTAAGGCCTGCATATGCTTCGACTCAGATAAGGAAAAGGAACTATAAAAGCACCATTTGTAACTATAACATGAGGAATCAAAGGGAAATTTCAATGGCATTGCAATAGCACTTTCAGATCACAGGCATTAATCAAGATATCCGTTGGATGGCATTGATTCCAATTCCAGACTAACATGTTATTATACCTTGTCGACAGTTTGGTTTTGCCTGCAAACAATGTTTGCACTCCCAATTTCTCCAGAAGTGGAGAACTTGACGCCCTCCTTTGTCACCGAAATGACAACTACAATAAAATAATGCAAACTATTTAAGCCAAAAGAACTTAAGCTAACAATGAAAAACGTATAACAAAACAAAGGAAAATATGTACCTGTATCACCGATGCTACTGAGGTCCTTGCAGATCCTCATAAACTCAGAGGACGGCATGCGGACGATAGCCTGGTACTCTGAATCCGGAATGCCAAGGTGCTCACTGTCGATGTCCATCAGCTTCATCTCGAAATCGGCAATCTTATCTTGTTCTGTTCATGGGCAGCAAAATCACCACGGTCACAATCCAGGCCCATTCAAGCAAACACCACCAACAAATTAACAGGAATCTAAGTGAAACACGATTGGGCACTCACTGGGCGACTCGAACATGAAAGTGACGGTGTCGGACCCGTCATCGGCCTTGATGGTGATGATGTCGTCGTTGCCAGCGCAGCGGAGCATCTTGGCCATGTTGTTGAGGTTCATACCCATGGAGAGGTTGCGGTCGCAGCGGTAGTGCTCGAAGCCCTCGGCGCGGAGGAGCAGCGCCACGAGCGCGACGTGGCTCGAGTCCATGGCCTGCAGCGAGAACCCCGTCCCGGAGCAGTCGAAGTTCGCGTCGGTGACCAGCTCCCGGATCGCCTCCAGGACCTTCTTCAGGAGGCTCCCCTGCACAAGCCGCAGCTCCAACATCGTTGCGGCGGTTTCTCGATGGTGGCCCGCGGCTCGGACAAAAGTGAGTGGGCGAAATCGAGAAACCCTAGGATCTGAGCGGGAAGGGGTTTGGAGTACTTCGGAGCGGCGGAGGGGGGCGAGGAAGGGGAAGGGGAGATTAATAGGGAAACATTCAGGGACGCGGAGTGAAAAAAGTGGAGGGAGAAAATTTTGGCGAACCGCCGCCACTGCCGCGAAATCTTTCGCGCTCCTTGCTCTGGAAGATTTATTACTGACAGGTGGACCCAAAACGAAATGCTGAGGTTCGGGCCTATCTGTCAGTGGAAAAAGTTTGGATGACCAGGGACAGTGTGTTTGCGGTTAGGGGAGGGCGCGCTCTCCGGGAACTAGGCGGGAGTGGCATCGCTTTTCCGGCAGTTCCCGCCACATCTCACTGTGTCGCTTCCCGGTTCCCTCCAATGATTTTGACTTTTCTTTGCAAGTCGTGTTTGAATTTTGAAACCAGGAGTAAATTGCGTTCTGGTCTCACGTTTGATTGAACTTCACAAAATTACTATTTTTTATTAGAAAGCCTTAAAATGTTCCTAGTGTATAACCAAGCTTGCAGATGTTTCGCGCTCCTTGCTATACATGGTCAAACGCCCGCTCGGCGCGGCTCGACCCGAGCACTAAATGGCATGGTCCATTTAGTTTCGAGCCAGCCCGGTATGCCGTGTCTAACGGGCTGTACCACTCTGGCCCACGGGCTCAGGCACAAGCCCACGGCAAGCTCATTAAGCACACGAGCTCAATTAGTCAAATACAATGCGTCTAAAATATAATAGAAAAAGTAGGAATTGAACACAAAACCTAAGAAATATAAAGTAGTCACCTTACCACTACACCACACTATCTTATTTAAGTAAATATAAAATCATTTAGCTATATATAAAATAAAAATAAAATTAATAAATTCTAAACGGGTCGTGCTCGTGTGCCCCTCGGACCGGACACTTGGCCAAAGCACAACCCGCAGCTCGTGCTGGGCCGGCCCAAGCACAAAATGGATCAGGCCGTGCCGTGCTTGGGCCGGGCCATTTTTTCGTGCTTCGAGCCAGCCCAATTAGCCCGGCTCGTTTGGACATCTATACTCCTCCTTGCTCTAGAAAGATGCTTTGATAGGTCCAAAGCCCATGAACCCATCTAACTATAGAGTCGCTGTGCGCAAGCGCAGTGC
The DNA here is from genome assembly GCA_001602275.1 of Zoysia japonica. Lineage (NCBI taxonomy): Eukaryota > Viridiplantae > Streptophyta > Magnoliopsida > Poales > Poaceae > Zoysia > Zoysia japonica. Next base: position 705,185 of record BCLF01000018.1, read on the forward strand.
AGCTGGAAGAAACAGAAATGCGTCTATGGGTCTTCACTCTTGACGTCTTGATAGTTGATACATAGTAGGAATGCCATTATACCATGGCCTTTTTCCATCATCCACTACCAAAAAAATGGACCTTCTTGGATATGAAAGAAGCGAAGGCTTGTTTCTTAAAGTGGCTAGTCTCTGCTCGACATAGCATGAAATGAGTTCTGATTATATCAGGAGCTAGTACTAGTAGACGCGGTGACTTGCCTAGGGGAGACCAGGCCTTTTTTGTTTTAAGGAAATCTACTGGGGAGACCAGACTTGTTCGTCACACAAGCATCAAAACTTAGCTTTACCACGCGATGTAACAAGGCTGCCGCATGCAGTGCTGCAGATGGCCGCAGACAAAATTTCGGTGTGCCCGTGATCTTCTTGATCAAGCTTATATACTAACTCTCCAAAATTTCTTGAAATGGAAAAGAGGGAGCAGATGACCAAGCTAGAGTTAGAGGCAGAGCTCAAGCAACTTGAGCAGAAGGTGCGTGTCCATGAACTCAAGAAAGCTCAGCGGGAGGCTGCCTTCCGCTTCCGGCGATCTTCCGGAAACGAGCGAGCACCACAAGCCGGAAGAGAATGGTGGCGGTATCGTCCATTTCAGCCACCCGGAGCACCGGCTGGCCCGGTTCGACTTCCCCTACCTGTTCATTTGGGCATGGGGTGCAAGGGCGTCGGGAAGAGGTTCATGTGCCAGATGTGCGGCTTCCAGCTGCACGAGTTCTGTGCGCTGGTTCAGCCGCGCTCCACGACCACCTGTTCCACCCCAAGCATCAGCACCTCCTCTTCTTCGAGAAGCCTGCAGGTCCACAGAGACCCCGCTTGGTTTGGAACGTTGAAGAATTTTCAGAGAATGCATACGAATCCCCGAGAACCGCGTGATTTTCAGATGGCTTTCTTCGGTGCAAATGCGACATCTGAGGCAAGTCTGCGAAGGGCTTCTCGTTCCGGTGCGCGTCGTGCAGCTTCAACATGCACCCGTGCTGCGCCACGATGACCCGGCGGATGGAGCTCCCGGCCGCGCACGAGCACCCGCTGCTCCTCGCGCAGGCGGCGGCGGACGGCACGGAGACGAGCATGGTGTGTAAGGTCTGCCGGCGGCGGAAGCGGTCGACGTCGGGGCACCGGTAGGTCGACGGCACCGGCGCGTGTACCAGTGCCTGCCCTGCGGGTACTACCTCCACGCCCGGTGCGCCAAGGACATGGTAAACGGCCTGTACGCGCACGGCATCGTGCCCCCGGAGAAGCGGAACGTGATCGTGGCCGTGGCCAAGACCACCGTGAACGCGCTGTTAGGGGCCATCGGCGGACTCATCGAGGGCATCGGGGAGGCCGGGAGTGCATCGGGGAGGCGTTCGTTAATCGTCGAGAACCTTGGTAGGAGCAGACGGAGCCTCAGGTGATGCAACGCGAAATGTACTCTTTTCGCCGTGACGTTTTTAATTTTTTAAAATCGATTGTTTATTTTATTCAAAAAATTTACGAAAATTAAAAATAAATAAGATAAGATTAAAGTACTTTGAATAACAAATTATTTTACAATAAAATAAATAATATTTTTTTATAAATTTTTTGAATAAAACAAATAATAAAGATACATATTTTAAAATTTTAAAAAAAATTATTTTAAGATGGAAAGAGTACGAATGCAGGCTGTAGCAACGGTATTGCCGCGTGCAATGTGTCAGACACGGACTTGCGAAATTAACACGGCTAATAGTATACTACTGCTCCGTTTCAAACAACCGTTGTAGACGGCGCAATTAGTTTTACGCGAGTTCAAATCCTCTGCCGTGAAGGTGTTAATGCAGAGAGTGCACTGTAGTGTGAATTTGAATATGTTTTCAACCGTTAGATATCTAAAATAGACGCAGAAGATTAATTGCTACAGTAACCAGTGATCATTGTTTTCACCTAAACAGTGACTCATTAGTACTGTACCTGGGCGAATCAACTGACATTAAGTGTGAGAATGCTGCAGTGCTTCTCTGCATTACCACAGAGAATTTAAATCTGTTTTACGTAGGCAATGTTTCTATTTACATCCGTTTTAAAATATAAGTATTTTTAGTTTTGAATAAAGTCAAATTATATAATTTTTAATATAAAAACATATTTTTATGAAAGTTTATTTCATGTGAATTAAAAAATATAATTTTTATATAATAAAATATTATTAATTATATATTTTTTAAATAGTCAAATTGATAAAAATTTGATTTTGATTAAATTTAAAAATGTTTATATTCGATAACGGAGAGAGTAGGATCATCTGGCGAACGAGAAACAGAAAAGTTGGCCGAGCCACGAGCGTATGCGGTTCGTTTGGGTCGCAGGTGGAGCCGAGGAGCGGGCGCGCTGCTGCGGGGCGGGGGCGAGGCGGTCTTGCCTCAGACGCGCTTGTGACGGGCTCCGACAGCCGCGACAAGTTCCTTAGTGTGGCTGCTGGCTGGGCTGTGCGCCTGTGCCGGGCAAAGTTAAAGAAAAAAGCGGACGTTCGTCTGACCGGACGCCATCTGATGTGCCGCTGCTTGGGGCCTTCACAAACAGTGCCCCCCTGCAAACGTACGGCGGCGCCTCTAGCGGTTCAGGCACGAGATCGAACGCGCGGGGCCGCGTCCGACTGACCGGACGCTGTGTCAAAATCCGCGTATGTGACGGGCACGGCTGGGGTGAGGCCGGGCCCGGTTGGTGGCGGCAAGGCAACGGCCGGCCGCAGGTGGGAGGGCCGCGCCGAGCAGATTTTTTGAGGGGCCGCATGTGTAGGGGTACCTCCGCGGTGGATCGGCCACGCGAGCGGCCCACGCGCGCCGCTTTTTTTTAGGGGTTTTTAGAGCAATTTCAACGGTTTTATCAAAAAATCACTTTAAAAATATTTTTTGGAACCAGTCAAAAGAATTTAAAGGTTCATTTTAATTTTAATCACCTACAACAACTCTTTTAAATATAATTTAAATTTAAGCTAATTAAATAATCAGTCTCAATAGTTGCACAAGAGATGAATTGAGGATCAAAAAGTTCGGTGCCAATAGTTGCACGAGAGATAGATTGAGGACCAAAAAGTTATTTAGATACCTGTATTTATCTTTGAATAAAGAGATTAATGAGGATCTTCAAAAGTAAATTGAGTATATGTTTAAAAGAACTGTTGGAACAAAATTTTTATTATTTTTATTTTTTATACTATTTGCTCATAACTTAATTTAGGGAAGTTAATGGGGACTTTTTAAAATGCTCTTATGACCAGTGGGTTGGCTGGCTCCCCCGCACATCTGTCTGCGGTGATGGTGATTTTTTTTCTTTACTAGAGGGCTGCGGGGGCGTGATGGGGAATAGGCTGCTCTGGCCGGCAACGCTATAACCTAAACACAGCATCACTCGGCCAAGTCACTTTCTGTGGATGGACGTATGTGCGGCAGGGGGCACAGTACAAACTAGTTTTTCTGAAGATTTATAAATGATGACATGATGATGAAAATGTAATGTATTGTCTAGTATTACGTAATCACTTATAATTTAAAAAAAAGAACCTTGCTCATAAAGTGATAAAGAACTGAATAAACATATGAATCAGTCATCAGGTCACCATTCACGTCAGAATTTTTTGGTACTCATGGCTGCTGCCTTTCTCAGCTCAATGTTTCAGTGCATGTAGCAATGCCAAATCACCAGTGACTCGTTGCTACATATGCATGGTGCAAGAGAAAAAGATCTTTGTCGTAAAGGAAAAAAAAAATTGAATCATCAACTCACCATTCACTGCAGAACTTCATGGTGCTCATGGATGCTGATTTCCTCTTATCGCTACTTCAGTGAGGCAGCAATGCGAAATCACTAAAAGACAATAGATGATAAGAAAAAAACAAAATAATTTTTGTAGTATCTCTCAAGCTGGTTCCTAGAAATTGTATGGTTGACTTCAACCAATAAAATACCTATTCTTTCACCTCCTAGTAAAAAAAAATGTTGGATTCAGCACACTATAAATGATAACATCAACCATCTCAGGTATCTAGGCCTTGAATGCAAAGAAGAAACTACATCACATATGAAAGAAACAATAATATTTCCCCTTTCCCTCCCATTTCAAAGCATCGAGGAGTTCATGAAGGGCCAGGCAATATACATCCTCTCCTGAGCAGCTGAACCAAATTGGCATTCTTCTGTAAGCATGCAAGCAAATATTCAATCTGATTCTTGGTCATATTACTTCTCCTGTTTCTGCATTACTGAAATATTGTCATCTATTTTTTTATCAGATCATATAAGATTGGAAATAGCATATTACTAATCTGAGCAGCAGAAGAAACAAACACGATCTGTAATGGCTGAACCACCAAACTATAGGAAAAGCTTCATATATAAGAGAATAAGGGATTGATTACGGATAAACTGTTGACGCCGAAAAAATTTGGATCAACGCACCACATATACGTCTGTGTGCGGAACGACGAGATTGCTTGAGTACCATCCCAACGGCATCTGAAAAAATCAAGCTTGGGAGAGACCCTATCGGAGCAAATCTTTATTCGGGCTCGGCAGGCTAGCCTCGCCTTCAAACGTCGTTGGGGCAAGAGAAAAACAGAAATTAAGGTTTGAAAAAGAAATAAGGTAAAAAAGATAAAAGTAAAAACATATTGTTTGACGATTGGAGGGGTAGGGTTTCTCTTAATCGGCTTTGGACGATGGTTTTATCCCGTAGAACTATAGATCTTATTAATTAAAAAAATTATCTCCGATCTACTACTAAAACTGTCAAAAAATCGACCTCGGTATCGGACACTCCGACACTTTGCCGGACACTCCGGTGGGCAAAATTTCGAGTCTAAAGAGGACTTATCGGATATTTCGGTACCAGATACTAGCGACTTGACTTGGACGTTTTTTGCGAAGGCTATAATTTCCTCGTCTGATTTTCGATTTGAGTGATCTGTATATCCGTTTCGATCGTCTCGGCGAGGGCTATGTCAAGGACCTTCAAATTATGGAGTTGGCTTCATTTTCATGTATTTTTAAGCCTTTTTCCCTTTTTAAGTAGAATTTAGCCAAACTCTTTCAAAATATCCTTCACATCTTGAAAAAAAATATTGAAAAATAATTCTTGCAAATAAATCATTATCAGATGAAATTTAGATATTTTTTATTATATTCGACCTTTCAAACCAGATCATCCGATTTAAAAAACTAGAATTTTCGGTCTTCTTCAAGATGCAAATTTTAGGTGTTAGCACAAACCATAGATACAATATATGCATTTGAAAGAAATAAGAATTGTAAGCAGCTTTAAGGGGCGAGTTCATCACTGACGGAGATATACTAACCCGCGAAGGAATCAAATTGCCAGAACGGGAAAGTAGAATGATTTGCCACATAACTAAGAAAATTAGTGGAAAATAGAAGTTCAGATGTGCATACGTTGTGGCTCGCCGACTCGCCGTTAGGCTGTCGTCGCACCCCAGCCTCACCTCCCAGTTGGCCGGTTGGCTCTCCATTATGCAATAGAATAAAAAAACAACGAAGTCAAAGACTCAAAATAGTTGGCAAAAATCACAACTTTGTTTTATGTGGCAGTGACTGATCTTGGTTTATGTTTTCCTTTAACAAATTGAAGAGAAACACAATCATGCTGTTAACCGGCCTAAAAAACTCATTGGTTCAGAATGGGAATTCTGTACAGTTCAAGAGCAAGGACTTTTTATTCAGGAAAAAATAGCCAATAAATCTGCTAACATCCTGGGCGGCAGGGCAGCAACCGGTCACGGGCAAGGTTTACAAAACTGTTCAAAACCGACTAATTTTCGCGATTTTTAGTAAAACCGGTCCAGTTTCACTGGACAACCGGTTTTTGTTTTAAATTTTTTAAAAAAATTTAAAATTTGAAAAATTTCGAAAAACCGATAAAACTGGGTGATAAACCGGTAAAACCGATCAATAAACCGGTGAAACCGGTAGATTTCTAATTTTGAAATCTGAAACCGTAAAAACCGGAAAAAACAGTGAAACCGCTCGATAAACCGAAAAAAACTAACCGATTTACTCTAGCAATTCGTTCAAATTTTGATTTTTTAATTTGAAGCAATTTTCGGCTTCCGTGCTGCTCGGAAGTCGCGCCCTGCAAGGAGAGAGGGAGCGGGAGAGAAGGGTGGCGTCTGTGTGGGAACGTAAGGCTGAGGGGTAGGTGCCGAGGGGAGAAGCCGAAGCGGCGGGGTGTTGGGGTGGACGCGGTGGCGCTGGGTGAGGAGAATCGACAGGTCGCTGGGCGGTTGCGCGAAGAAATGGTGTTAAATGGAGGAGATGCGGAGAAGATGAAAAGAAAGAACGGCCGGGATCGAGGATTTGATGATATCCGGCGGTGTTAATATGCGAGTGAAGTGGCTTAACGAGGGTTTAGATTAAAGAGTATCAAATTTCAAATATTTTTAAATATATTGATTTTATGTCTTTCTAAGTATTGCTTTCAAACAAGAATTGTTTCACATATATTTTTGAAGCATTTTAAATATCAATTTTTAAACTTGAATTTTAAGTTCAAATTTAAGCTAAATTATTTTTATTTCTTTTTACCAAATTTCAAATATGCTTAATTCATGTCTTTCCAAGCATTTCTAAAGCACAAATAATTTCACATATATTTTTCAACTTATTTTAAATTTTAAATTTCAAATATGTACTTTAGAACAATATTTATACATTTATATGGGTGGATGCTGTACCCTACCACAGCAGCTACGTCCATCCACAAAAATCCGCTTATGCATCACTCGTCGTTCCTGGCAGGAAAAGCTTCGCCTGAGTAGTGGGAGCGGGTTCGCACGTGGGCCGGGCGCCCCCGGAGCTACGCTGCAGTTGCGGCGAACTGGTTTCCGCGCCGAGCAAGCAGGCGCACCAAAACGACGACGCTGTTAATCTGCTTTGCAAGTTGCCCCGTGATAACCAGACACTTTGGTGTTTGGGTAACAGAAAATAAAAAATAGATTGGAGATTGAGAAATGAATAGAAAGATACGATAGAATAAGATTTTCTTAACTCATTTTCAATGACCCAAACACCAACTTAAGGTCGATTAGACAGCTCGTTATTCAAACGATAGACTAATCCACAGGCCGATGCTACAGCAGCTCACTTTCCTTCAGCACGTGCTCCTACTAAGTTCCAGAACGGAGCCAAAAAAAGAGAGGACGGCTACTTGCACATGTCGGCATAGTCCAATCCAAGAAGAATGGATCCTGTGCTTAACTTCCCGGCCCCACAACCGCTTATCCGAGATTAGAGATGTACTCTTTTCATTATTAAATTTTATTAAATTAATGTCACCGTTGACTTTTAATTTCAATTTTAACTATTTATTTTATTATTTTTTTATAATTATCATATATTTTGTTATAGTTTTATTTATCATTAAATTTATTTGAATCATAACTTAAAATTTTACATATTTAAATTAATTTAATAAAACAAATAATCAAAATTAAAATTAAAAATACGACGTAAATTTAAAAACGAAAAGAGTACTCGGCATTGGAGTACAAGGACCTTCCCACTGCGCCAGGGGATAGTAGTGCAGCTGCAGCAGCATCTCGAACAGAATAAAAAAATTTCCTTATCCTTTGTCTCTGCATTTTTCTTGTAAAATTAAACTAATTCCTGTAATCCTGCGTTCCAAAAGAGCCCAAAATATGAAGCACCAGAAACACAGGCATACACCAGAGACATATGTACAAAAGAATTTATATATTGTTATTACCATGTTCTAACGAATATTTCACCACCGTCCAATAACTAACATAATCACCCCAACGCAATCTATAAGTCAAAACTAAATACAAAACAAACAAGACGGTCCAAAAAAGAGAAAAAAAAGTATCTAAGATAGGTAGAACAACCAGTTTCACCACGGCCAGAAATTGGGCCTCTTCCCAATCAAGAAAAACACATCCTTATCCCATGGCCGCTGTCAATACTATACTACTATAAATTTGCCGATGGAGCCGTCATCCTTAGCGAGTACTGTACTACGTATACAAACTTAAAGAGTTGAGTGACTTCAACCTGGGGACGTAGTTGCCTGCCACGAACAATGCGAGCACTGACAGCACAGCTGCTGCAATCAAAATGTACTGCCGCATTTTTCTTTTGCCCCTGTTACGCAGGGGTGCTGGCATAGGCTGCAACCTGTTCAGCTGCTTAATCGCAGCTGCTGTTCTGGAAACCCTCTTAGGGGCTGTTGGTTGAGGCACCTCAACATCCCTTGAGTTGTCTGAAGCGTTACTGTCAGTATCTCCTATAGCGACGGTTGCAGCATTGCCATCACAATTGACGCTCCTGTCTGCCTGGCCTTTCTTTTTATCTTTCTTTGCTTGTTTCTGCATTTAAAAAAAAAGGATTTAGACAATAAACTTGTAGCATGGTAGCATTAAGGGATGTGACTCTTATTTCAATGTGGCAAAATGTAGAACAAACCATACCTTCTCCTTCATCTCTGCTTCCTTCCGTGCTTTGAACTTGGCTCTTTCCTGGGCCTTCTCTGCTTTCCGCATCTTCCGCTCCTCAGCCTCCTTAGCCTTGGCCTTTTGCTCCAACCGGAGCTGCTCTTTTTCAGCAGCAGCCCTCTCTTGTCTTAGTTTCTCCTCAATTTGAGCTAACTCCTCTGCCTTCTTAGCTCGCTCCAAATCCTCCTCCATCAAACGGGCCTTTTCCTTTTCAGCTTCTTTTATATCTCTCTCTGAGACAGTAACAGTAATTTTCTCATTCTGTGCAGAGGTGCCAGATGCTTTTAATTTTGCAAGCTTACTGATATCAGGGGATGATAAAACAGGAAAAGATTCCTCTTTCACAGAGACTACAACTGGAGCAGGAGCTGGTACTGAAGTTGCAGTCGGCACATTTGGACTTGAACGAGACAATGAAGAGGATGGATTGTTTGGTCTTCTGCTACGAATGACTGGAGGATCCTCATCTGGACCAAGTCTTCGTCCATCATGTGCCATGGATCTTTCCAGAATGTTAACTTTGTTTGCTTCAACATACTGCCTGCGGAAGTCATTATCATTGTTCCAAATTTCCATAAATCTCTCAACCTACAAGAGAACACAAACCATTGGTACAGCACAAAATCTAGCTATAACAAGACCAATGGATGTAGGAATGCATGCATGAAGGAGGCTTAAACTATATAAAAAAAATCAAATGGGTGTGAGAAGGATCCACTTCACCTTCATGCTATAAGAGAACACAAACCAACAGTAAACATAAAATGTTGATGCAAGAAGAAATGCAGTGGATATAGGGATGAGTACAGGAGGGTTAAACTGTACAAAAATCAAATGGGTGTGGAGGGCCCTCACAATTCTAGAACTGGGAAGAAGGCAGAACAAAAAATAAACACTAAGTTTTTCAGTTTTACCTGTAGCAGTAATATATATTGTACAGAGAAGTTAGATATAGAAATTTTCAAAAGCAAATGGAAGGTTGAACTTAGCTAGTAAATGCTAATACATTAGACTGCATAAGCATGGCCATTCGCAGACAGGATGTGCCGCTTACCTGATTATTACAGTAGAGCTGAAGCTGATGCATATTGCCAAAAGCAAAGTGTTCTTTTGCTATTTTTTGATCGTTCTTGTACATGAAAAAATACTTGTTCTGCAATGTAAAACAAATACGAAGGATTTTAATTGGATTTTATAAAACTAATAAGAAAGCTTCAAAAACTATTCTCGTGCCATCTCATATGTTTCCACTTTAAAAGAGCAAATTCCATAAATGAGTGGATGGTGTGTGTTGCATGCCATCGGTGCAGTACTCTTCTGCGAGCAAGGGGACATTCTTCTTGGAAACAGTAATAGTCTGCCATCAACAGTACTAAGTAGATTCTGGCAACAAAGAAGCGAGCACAACAGCAGTGCATGTATACAGATGAGATGATAACAAATGGTATTGCTATTGCTAACACATGCAATTTTTCAGTCACAAGTAATTAGGTACCTTCTTGAACTAAACCTCTATTAATCTCTTCTACTTTACCCAGAAGAACTTTATCTTTCTGAACATTTAACCATATTATACAGTTGAGAACTTGAAATGAGTGGGTGGTGCATCTTGGGACATAACTAGAATACAGAATGCACAACTGCCTTCTCAATATAACATAAAAAAATGGTTGCTAATCCATGCGTAAGAATTGCAAGGGTTTGACACAAGTAAATATCACCTTCTTGGAGGGTTCGTTTTTTAGCCTAAACCAGTCACCGTAGGCCTTTTGACGTCTTTCATTGGCAACTCGGTATTCCTCATTTAGTTTTCTGAGAACTATTCTTTCACCCTCAAGAGATTTTTTAATCTTTCTTGTGTTTTCTTCTAGGGATTTCAGGTTGGTGAATAAAGCATCAGAATCCTCCTTCAATGTCTAGATCGTAAAAAAGGTTAGTATGAAAACTGATGGAAAAAATTAAAAGAACAATTACAATATGCTACTTTAATACCTTATGCCGCTCATGAATATGTTCTTTTTGGTTGAATGCCTCACTGATTTCAGCCTTTGTCCGTACAGTGGAACGCAATTGCTTCCGTTGGGCTTTAAGGTCATTAATCTCTTTAATTAAAAGCTTTTCTTCTTTCAAAGAAATAGTTTCATGTTGCATAATTTTCTCTTTAGTCACGATCTAAAACATCAAGGAGAAAAAAAGAGAGAAAAGTTAGGGTCTTAAACTACCATGCTGTAGTACTCAGGGAAGGGGGACATCCAAAATTCCATAACAAAATTCTTACCATCTCCTCAATTTCTTCAATCGAGTTAGCTTGGTTCAATATTCCGATCACTGATCGTAAGCTATTTAGATCATTCTTCTTATCTCCATGGGCAGCCTTAGCTTCCCTCTCATCTCGGCGGGCTGCATCCAATTTCTGTTTGTATTGATCATACACAAACTGCAACATATTTGTTTAAATGTAAGAAGCATACCAGGGAGGAAAAGAAGATGGGCTATAAGGTAGCGTTTTAAAGAATACAAACATTACAAAAGATATTTATTACCTTTTGCTTTTGGACACAAACATTAATTGCATCTCTTTCCTGAGTAAGTTTATCTAAATGAGCATGCGCATCCTGTTGCTTTGCCCAGTGATCCTCAACCGTAAATCTTGGAACTTTTATTATGTATATCGCCTGAGGTTTTACAACATGTGCATCACCCATATTATTTCTATCCAAATCAACGTGCAACTGACTGGAGTTCTCAGCAATATTTGCCTCTTCATTATGCCCATGTTTGACATCATCTTTGCGTTCTGCCAGAACAGCCCTGTCAGCTAATGAAGGTTCCAAGGCTGCCATACAAGAATTATGACAGTAAGCACCAAATTACACCAGAATAAACTATAGTGCCAAATAGCTCATGCATTTTATAGAAATAATAAAAAGAAAAGAAAATGTCTGTGTACCTTCCAAACTTTTAGAAGCGGAATCTTCTGCTGCATCGCATGCAGTAGAGGCATTACAAGTTTCTGATTGGCCTTCATTAAGTTTGTCCCCAGCAATATCACTTGAATCATCCTTTTTCGAAATGTCCATAACTTTATCAATCCCAGCAGATTCATACTCTGTAGCAGAACTGGGTTCAGCAACATCAGCCGCAACGAGTTTATCTGCACTCAAGGTGACAGGTTCACCTTGATCAACAGTAGAGTCACACGGTTTTTCTTGAGATTCATAACCTGACACAGAACAAAGTTCAGCTTTGCCAACCATAGTAGATTCATGTTCTAGAGAAGCGCCATATACATGTTGGCCAACGGTAGTGTCAGATGTTTCTTGGAATCTGTTTTCTTCAGTGGGTGCATGACCACAAGATTCCAGCTCAGTAGACAGGGGGCTAGAATCCTTGATGCAACCACCATCAACCAAATCGGTGGGTTGTGGCTCATTATGAGAAGTAAAGGCTGAGGAAGCTGCAGCTGCTTGCAATGGAACAGCATCACAGATGTCTGTCTCAACTTCTTGCATTGCCTCTGTTTTTTCTACCTCATTCTCAATTTCATTAAGTTGATCAACATCAGATGCGCCTAATTGTTTGTTGTTGACAGTTTCTACTGCAGAATCACAGTTCTGTTGAGAAAGCAAAGAAGCTGCTATGCTCACTTCAATTCTGCTGTCAACCTTCGAATCCAATTCTGCAGCTGTTTCGTCAACTTGAGCGATTCCAACCTGAGAATTATTTTCTTGACTTGTTTCAACAGATGGATATGTTTCTCCATCCTTGACCAATCCATTGTCTTGCATAATCTCTTGGTTTGTGTCCTGAGGTGCTGCCCCCAGATCACCAACACTGAGGACATCCTCATTTATTCCTTCCTCAGCAGGAAGCTTTACTTCCTCATTAGAAACAACATCAGCTGTTAAGTCGTCACACGACTCTCCCTCACCATCCTTGTCCATTTTCTCTTCCACTTCATTAAGAATACAAGTGGCCTCACCTTCAACCTTCTCAGTCAAAGATTCTGTCTCCCCAGTGCTAACTTTAACACAGCTATGAACATCTGCATCAACTTTCTCTTCTGTTGACTCCTCAACTCTATCTGTGAGATCTTTGCCAGCTATTTCTACAATGTCTGTTTTAGCTCCTCTGATCGGTTCTCCCTCCTCTTGCTGGTAACTTTCTTGCCCTTCTGTCTCCTTGGCATGAACCTCAGAACTGAAAGCATTAGAATCAGAACTTACACCAACATGAGTATGCCCATTCATTTGCAACGCACATGCAACATCCTTTTCTCCACAGACATCACTCTGCTCCACCAAATCGACTAGTTTAGTGGTATTCTTTTCCGATTTGATCTCAGCGTCATGACTCCTAGTATCAACAGAAACCTCAAAGGAATCAGGCTTTGTTTCGCCACTATGATGCTCATTCACCATCAGCATATCAGGTCCACATGTACTGTGCACCGTTGGTTCCACTTCAGAAGCTGCAATCTTTTTTTCTCTATTATAATGTACATGAACCTCAGGCTCAATGCCGACAGAACCAGACTCAGTCTTAGTTGGGGCACCATCATGTGCTCTGGTCTCCATAGCAGCATTTGAGATTTTCTGTTCTGCACTAGAAATCTCTTCCACCACTAATTCAGTGACATCAGTGGTAGCACTATCTTCATCTTTGCCTTCCTTGCCATTGATCTCGAAATCCACAGCAGGTGCATCAGAATCAGCACCAGTAGCACCAGTGACGGCATGGTCGCTCCCAGTGGCCAACGAAGCATCTGCCCAACCCTGCTTGCCACCGGCAGTCTCCTGCTGCGCTACATCAGCCGTAACCAAATTGGCAATTGGCTCACCTTTGCCTTCAATCGCACCACCCTCAGGCTCCTCAGAAGGAGCATGATCATGCCCATCAGCGAACTTAGTATCAGGTACCACGGACGAAGCACCAATTTCTCCAGTGGTCGCTCTGTGATCTCCGCCCACGGGCGCGTCTGGAGCCGCATTGGAGCCGAGCTCCTCGTCCTCCTCCGAGGGCGAGTCCTCGTCAAGCGCCTTGCCCAGATCTGAGCCGCGGTCGGAGAGGCCGTCGGAGCCGCCGTTCACGATCACGAATGGCCCGCCGACGTTCTCGCCGTCGCGCTCCGCGGGCGCCTTCCGCGCGGCGGCAGCCTTCTCCGCCGCGAATTCCGCCGTGGGCGCCTCGCCGGTGCCATTGCACGTGGCCCCCTGGGCCGTCATTGCCGCACTCCCCCGCGGATCACGCCCCGATCCTGCAAGCAAACACCACGGCAGAAACAATCTCGCATGTCAGTGCCTAAACACTTACGCCCTTCAGACCGCAGATCACACGAGAAACCTCAACAGGAAGGAGGGAAAAAAAACGAGAACATCACGGAGAGAGAGAACTTAACGAGATAGAGACGAGCGAAACCACTTACCGCTCGCGGGAGGCTCTTCCTCTCGTCGGCCACTTCTCCGGCGACTCGACGGCGCGATCCACGCGCGGAGGCCGGTTAACACAGATGATTGCGCCTGGATCTGTTCAACTCGCGCTTTGAAAAAAAAAAGAGCAGATGGATTTTGTACTGCGATTTTAGCTTTAACGGGAAGGGTTTATATTTAGGCCCCGTTTGATACGAATTCTTAGAAAACTTCTATGCTAAGATCAGTTTTTTTTAGTGTTTGGCAAAACAGATTTTAACAAAACTTTTCATAAGGTGAAAGGGAAAAATTGTCCATAATACCCACTGCGAAGGCACGGTATGCATGGTTGCAAAATTCAGCACTGCTACTATGCAGACCGGAAGACCGTTTGCTGAATTTTTACCATTTGCTTTTGGAGCCAATGAACATTTGCTGAACTTTGACCATTTTAGCAAACAAATTAGTGACAAACCAGCAAGCTGCGAGGAGATGAGGTGGGGCCACTGACAATTTGGCTGTAATTATCTCACAAGTTTGGGGGTAGATTGGTAAACCTTTTGGAAGGAGCCGGGAGGAGCATCGTTGCAGTGGATTTCGGCTCCTAGGTCATTTGCAAGAAGCGCTTCTTACGAGGAGGAGCAGAATCTATTTTTTTAGTACTGTTTGGTGTGGGTTTTTTAATAATCCGAATCTGAAGCTGTTTTAGAATCCACAACAAATGGGGCCTTACGCCCGGCGACGGCGCGGCGGCGACAGGTTTGGATTCGATCCTGCCTGGCGAGTGACGGGCTGGTGAGGTGCGGACGAGCCTAACATCCGTTTTTAAATTATTGATGTACTAGTAGTTGATTTTTAATATTAATTTTGATTATTTATTTAATTTAAAAAAAATTATTTTACTTGTAAAATTATTAGTTATATTTTAAATATCACTAATAATAAAGCAAACAATCACAAAAAAATTTATATTTGAATAAATTTTTTAATAAGATGAATGATCAAAGTTAAAAGTTAAAGATGTCAATAATTTAAAAAATAAGGGAGTAGTATTTTTATTCATATTTATACCATCACTTTAGTTAGATCTATCAATGATATATATGAGACCCTATATTTAAATGGCACAATATGATGAAATACATAATAAGTACCTACAAAGCGATGGAATAGTTAAAAATAGTTTATGTGTCTCACAAGACATGCTACTCTCTAATAATCCGATATAATTACCCACCTTTGTTATAAGTGGACTTTATATGCAACAGTCTCAATTTTTTTTGTCTCCTCTTTCTCCTCGTCTATAAGCAACATTGTTGTGTTTCAGTGTGTTATATATATGCTTGCACTGTACTCAAGTTTGGCGCCAAAGAAAACAATGGGTGGGACTCAAAAGCATTTTCTTTAAAAGAAAGGGAAAAAAAACTAGAATAATACACTCCCCGTAAAAAAACACTTTAGGATTTAATTTTATCTCACAAAATATGTTATTCTAGCTTTTAAATAAAAGGCTATCTCTATCTCTCCGTCACTACACTTTTTTTTTGCACTCCCTGCTTGTTTACCTTTTTTATTTCCATATACAACCCTTAAAATGACTTGTTTATTGAGACGAGAGTAGTTTCTATAAATGGGTTTGTAAACATATTTCTTAAGGAAAAAAAATATGTTGAGTATTGAACACGTTATAAAACATTTTAAAGTGATTGATTGTTTTCACAAATTACGTTTCCTTCGCGCACCATGTGTTCCCACGCGTGTATTCGAAATGTGAGTCATTGCCCTGCCTGCCTCTGTCCACAACTGAAAAGCGTTTGTGAGTACGGAATACACAAGCTTGAAGCAGCGCGAGGTGGTGGTCCTGAATCACACCGATCGAACGCATAAATACAGAACAAAAAACTGACAGCGGCGATTTGTACGCCGTACACGAATACGACACCCTTCCTCCATCGCCGTTTTGTGCAGCCTACGTGGAACGGACACGTCGTTACGTATGGACAACTCGTCGCCCGGGGTATCCGGCAGACGAAAGCGACCCCATGGCAATCGACCACGGCGAGTAGTAGTAGGAGTAGCTCACAAGAGGCGGATGGTTCGCTCACCGTACCGTAACAACGCAACGGCAGCTCGCGTTCACGATCGAGAGGACCGTTGGTGCGACGCCGACGCTCCCCCATCAAACTGCCTGACGCCCCACCCGGGGAGGAATGTTCATCGCGTTCGCTGTCCAAATTTGACCTGACTCTTCGCTGGAGAAAGCGCCGCTCCACCCGTGACCGAGCGAGAGAAGCTTTGCCGAGATGGAAATCGGAGGCTGTGGCCAGCGTCCAGCCTCAGCGACCAGTAGAAGATACGAGAATTAGGTGCACCCCAACCCAGCAGAACCCCGGCTCGGCCACGGGCAATCCACCCAACCACCGGCTCGTGAGTCGAGCGCGGTCGCCCCGAAAGTGACGGCGCGCGCGTGGGTGAGGAAGGCAAGGCGCCTCGGAGCCCCGCGGGATTGCACGTCCGCGTCGTCGACCATTCCGTTTTGAATGCCCGTGAGGACACGAAGGCGCTGCTGGCTCCCGCCGTCCCTCGTCGCTTTGCTGTTGCTTTCATCGAACCGGGCAAGCAAGCAGGCGTGCCTTCACGCACTGGGCTGGGCAGTGGGCACTAAAACTAAAATACTACTCCTAGCACCGAGTCGCGGCGAAGTGCTTTGCATCCGGGCAGCGATGCCTCCGACCCATAGGCCGCCGGGTCAAGGATCCCCATTGGCCGCTGCTGCGGCGGCTAGCTGCATGCACCGCGCCACCAAGCGGTTCACTTTGGCTGTTGCTCTGGCGAGACCTGCACGCCACAACAACCCAATGACGGAAAAGGCCGCGGCTGGTGACGAGGGATCGCCGATTCATGCAATTCTGCGCTTTACCCGAAACGCCACGCACGATCGAACGCATTGAAGCCGCCCTGTCCGGGGCTTGAATGCGTTCAACGACGCCGTGCCTCTCTACTGTTCAGCGTTTAGCTTCCTTTGTGGCTCGTTCTCTTTTTCTGATGAGAAGGGTCATGTTCGCCTTTTATTATGGCCGCTTCGTGTTACTGTTACGTACTCTACGCGTAATGAGCTAAAAACTGAAAGGGCGTGGTGGCCACCAAGGCCACTCTCAGCAGTTGGAATTCTTGTCCCTGATCTGGCCGAGTCAGATTTGAGGAACCTTTCTCCACGTATTCCTTGTTTCAGCCACTGATCCACTAGTACTTGAGCACAGGAATATCCCTTTGTATTTTTTTTCTGGAGGAAATGCAGTGCTCTTGTACGTCAAGTGCCGGCTCTTTTAGAAAATTGTTTGTTTGCGGAGAAGAAATCTTCCGGTTGCTTGCACGGAAGTCATAATTTCCAAACCGGGCTGCTCCGGAGAAGGGAACCGAGCTCCGTTTTCAGCGCCCGTGGCCACTTCTACGCCCCCCGCATGTGCAGAAACTGATGTGAGTAGTGGTAGTAGCGTGCAGATCTTGCTTCTCTCGACACCTCGAAGTCGCGTGAGTTTGGCGTCAGGGGCACGACACGGTCGACACGGCAGCGGCGGCGCGTCCATCCATCCCCACGTCGGCGCCGGCTCAGTTGGCGTCACGGGGAGCCGGCGTGCCGCGGCGGCTGCTGCCCATGCGCCGCGCGCCCCGCCACCTACCGACTGAGATCGGATCAGGAAGACGTTGCGCGCATGGACAAGCGATTACGAGGACGCGTGCAACGGTGGCGGCCGCCACCTGTCGCGACGCGGGCTGTTCTGAACACCGGCGGAACGGTACTCCAAGGGAGAATGAGACGAGGCGCGTAAATGCCCGGATGCGATCGCGGCACGCGGTTCGATTCGTGCAAACGGGAGGTATTTTGCCTGCATCGTCGGGTCAGGAAAACCAAAACCAACAAACGGTTTGTAATAATCATCCATGGATCAAAAGCTCGAGCATTTCAAGACAGTATTTTTTCCTTTGTGACCAGACGATGAGAGGGGGCTCAAGTTTTATCGGGCCACCAAAGTTAACGCGAGGCCTAACTAGGCCATTTCCGACCCATTTGAGCGAAACGGGCTACTCCTCGACCAAAGAAGACAGGCGGAGTCCACGAGGCGATCTGCGAAAAGATGCGGTCCAATTTCGAGTCATCAGCATCAGGTTCCGTTCTCTCTTGGCCCTTGCGGTCGTCGGAACGAGTAGTCCGGCGGTGTCGAGCAGGGAGTCAGCGCCACAACTGGGAGAACACTGAATCATCCGTTGCTCGCTCGCTCGCGGTACGTTGCCCAACAGCGAGCGTGCCGGGAAGGCCTTAAGGTAGTTTGCACTCCTTTTGAAAGTTTCAAAATATATCATCGATATATCAGTGACAGATAAAACTCTGTAAACGAATGATATATGAGTCTAAATAACATATTTTAAATTTTGTAAATTTATAATGACATATATCAAATTAATTTTATTTTTATATTGATATCATTGTTGAGTTTTAATATTAACTTTAATCATTTATTTTATTCAAATTTTTTTGATAAACATCGTATATTTTGTTATAATTTAATTTATCATTAGAGTTATTTGAATCACAACTTCAAGTTTTACATATTTAAACAAATTTTATGAATAAAACGAAAGATCAAAATTAATGTTACAAATTAATGACAACATCAAATTAAAAACAAAAAGTACGCTGTAATCAGCGACGCCAACACTCGCACGAGCACAGAGACATTGCTGCTAGCGGAAATCACGAGATGGCGTGATGCTTATGAAAAGATGACACAATTTATGGCAGTTTGGAACCAGGGGCCAACAAGTCTGTGCGGAGCTGGATTGCATCCAACTGGCGACTTGGGCACTGTACTTGGCCGCTGCCACAATCGCACCACAGCTCCACCAACCACATGACATGCCGCGCGGATCCCAAATCCGGCAACTCACCTTGGCTTCTCTTGGCTATACTCCGACGCAGCAGCTCGAGCTTGTCCGGAACCGAAGCAGTCAGATGGACTGGACTATTCGGTTGCTCAGGGATTGACAGGGATTACAGTGAATGTAGAGGATTAGGAGCAAATCCTTACCAAGCGTGTAAAAGATCGAATCACCATTAGTCCCTGGCTCCTGCTAAGCCGTTAGGTAGTTGGAGCTGGTCCGAGGCCAAAAAACACTGCTGCTAAGATGTGTAGATGAAAAGAGCCTTTGGATCCGTTATCTTGAAAGCAGAAAGAAAATGGTGAATGGGATCAGATTTGTTGAAGTGTCAGCTTTTTATTAAAGAAAAAAGATAAGAACGAGATCCGTAGAACAGGGGGGCAACTGAAGCGTACAAATGTGATGACCACGATCTAGAGAGAGAGAATAAAGAACACTGGATCACATCTTTGTACACAACCATACCATCACTGAATTAGTACAGTACGATAAAAATGCTGAATTGAACAGAAGAAAATTTACAGAGCTGATGAAAAACTACAACAGCAGCAGGCGGCAGACTTTTCTGGGACGTAGTCATGGCAAGCTCTGGACGACAGGCCCGTCGCCCATGGTCAGAATATCAGATGAGGGAGTCAAACGATCGATGGTAGATGGAAAACAGAACCAACAAATAAAATAGGCCACACCCCGAGATCCATCGATAGCTACAGCTTTTTTGCCTGGTTAAATATGATAAGTCGACGGAAACCTTTTCCACCCAAAGGGATTCTTCTACCCCCCTAAAGTACCCACAGGTCAATCCGATCCTTTTCCTCCGCTCTCCCAAAGGGTATAAAAGCAACTAGACAGTATTCAACATTTTTGGTGCTGTCCGTTTCCTGGCAGCTGTCCAAAATGATGCGCTCAAGAGGCAGCCTTGGACATATCTTTGCTGGATCTGTTGTATTTCATGTGGCTCTGGACCAGATGCCCAGCGGCTTGGGCAGAGATTAGGGACAGCTCAGCAGCAAGGACCGCGCCAGCAACAACCGTGGCCAGGAGCCTCGCGTTCGATCCTGGGGATTCCCTGTTGGCACCTTTGACGCCAAGTAGGTCCAAGCAAGCAGACTGTGAGGCCAGCTGAGTGCCTCCACCAACTGTACCAACCTGTATTTCGATTACAACAACTCATCATCAGTTCTAACATAATGGATGACCATAAGATAATGACACTATCAAACGATCTTCTGCAAGTGTTCCAGTACAAGACATGTCTCATTATCAACAATAGCAAACAGAACATTGCAAGATTAAACCACTAATAATTAAGATACAGATTGACACTGCCAGCTTGTTGATTATGAAAGCATGAAAACAAAGAGCAAGTGAACAACAATGGGAAGATGCTTTTTTATGCAAATCATTCATGTAAAAAAATAATACCCCATAACGACATAGACATAATCATTCTACAACACAATAGAATAGCTAAATATTGCCCAAGTTATTCTTCGTAACATCTTGTTAGTGTCAATGAAAATGTATGTGTGGCCCCATATTTAAAATCCTGGGTCCCATACAACTAAAATGAAGGGATAAGAGGGGTGGAAATAATGATGTCATATCAGATCACTTGCCCATTGATGAGGTAAGCAAAATATACTAAATAAGGATGGATTTGCTGGGTATTAAAAGTTTAAAACTATTCAAATCAATATTCCACTATATCTATAAGAGTGGGTATTTAATTTTTTCAAGTAATTAGTAGTTTCCACACAAAAAAATACATGCATGTCAAATGATCATGGACCACAAAGTAGGTGAATAGCAAAAACTACACTCGACAGATGAAAAAGGAACATGTAAAGAGAGATCAATCAGCACATGTTAAATGAGACATGAATAAATCCCAATTCAGTCAATCATACCTCAATAGATGGCATAGTGACAGAAATGTGAAGGTCTTTGCCATCATTTACAGCTTCCAACATAGTGATGCACTGGGAGCTCTCAACATTCTGTGCAGGATCCTGCCCAGTGGCTATGAAGATGGCTGTTACAATGTTGCTCGCATGGGCATTGAAACCTCCAAGAGCTCCAGCAACAGCTGAGCCAGCGAGGTTCTTGACAACATTCAATTCTACAAGTGCCGGAACGTTGGTTTTGAGAACCCTTTTCACAACATCTTCTTTGATTATTGCCTCGCAAACAACAGACTTTCCACGTCCTTCAATCCAGTTTACAGCAGCTGACTTCTTGTCAGAACAGAAGTTGCCTGTTTTATTACAGGGGAGTAATTAATAAAACATAACACACCAAGAACATGGGCGAAGAAAAAGTAGTTCCCCCGTTTTTAATTGTTGTCATTAGGAAAATAAATTTAGTCAAAAAATAATCTAGAACTGTTGTCCTAACAACGACAATTTGAGAATGGAAGGAGTACCATATAATATTATTGTACACACAGAAGTTTGCTACAACAGTTAGCAGGACCAACCAAGTGCTACAAACAAACCTGATGAGAGCATGATGATTCAATACATTTATTAATACAACAAATAAACTCACCCAGAAATATGTTGCTTCTATCTCTTTCACAGCATAAACCAATTAACATTCATGATAAGCATGGTCAAATACACTTTTAGAAACTGTTTTATGGACATTACTTGTGTAGTGCTAGGAAGGGGAGCCCTGGCGCAGCAGTAAAGCTGTTGCCTTATGACCATGAGGTCATCGGTTCAAGTCCTAAAAACAGCCTCTTGCAGAACTGTAGGGAAAGGTTGTGTACAAAAGACCCAAATTGGTCAGACCCATCCCTAGACCCTTCGCAAGCGGGAGCTACGTGCAATAGACTGCTCCCTACTTGTGCAATGCCAAAATATGAGTATATGTTATTAATTGGAAACACAAGGACGCAAATGTCACATTAAAGGTTTTTTTAAAAAAAAATTCTTTTTTTTTCTGAATTCTTCTTATGCCCTAGGATTTGAACTATTCATGACAACCACGTGGACGAATAGGACAAAACCTACCCCAACGTACAGATGTACCACAAATGAAAGCAACACTAGTTTATGTCAAGCAATAGAATTTAAAGTTTGTTTAACTAAAGGAGTAAAGTTTGATTCCGTGAGTCAATTTTCCAATACGTAAGCACGTGAATTAACCTCATCAGATAAACTGGAATCACGGCATGATGGTTCACCGTAGTTTTGTCTGATAAACGCCACGATTTGATATATTTTACATGAAATTAGCCACCCGAGCCCCGAATTTGAAAGTAGCATAGGGGGTGCGGTGCATATATCTGGTGCTGATTGAAGATTCAATAAATCAATATTTGCCTCATGTATAACGTTCTCCATGTTGACACTTGACCAGGAGCTACACCACGCCAGTCGAATGTTCAATAGAAAAGTACAGGAGTTTATGATTTAGGAAAAACCTGATATGCTGATGACATCCATATCAGGGAAGTCATCCTGGAGGTAGTCCAGCACGTTCTGGACGCCTTTGGAGACCATGTTCATGCCCATGGCATCCCCAGTGCTGCAGGTGAACCGCATGTAAAGGTTTCTCCCAGCTATGGCACACTTCACTCCCTGCAGTCTTCCGAATCGGCTTGACCTGCACAAATATTTCCCAAAACAGCTCGGTCATCATATCATCAAAATTTTGAACGTTATGGTCAAAAACAGAGCAACGGCACTAGCCATTATGGGTTCATAATTGACAGCTGTTCCTGCTCTTTGATAGGGACTGATAGCACATTAGTCTAATTTCATTTGTTTGCGCGCGTGAAGCTGGGATGAAAGGGACATTGAGACGTTGATTTTGAATTCAGTGCGCTTGCCTGTTAAACACCACGCAAAGGGTGTCGAAATTGGAGGGATCCTCCAAGAAGGCCTTCAGCTCAGCAGCGCGGCGCGCAGAAGGGAGCCGGACGACCGGCGCTCGAGTCATCCCGTCCCTGAGAATGAAGCTGGAGGCGCCGCCGGACTCGGCAATGGCCTTGCATCCGCGGTTGGTGCTGGCGACAAGGCAGCCCTCGGTGGTCGCCATTGGCACGTAGACACGGCGGCCGTCGAGCAGCAGAGGGCCAGCGACGCCCACGGGCAGCTGCACATACCCCACCGGCAGCTCGCAGCACTGTCCGAGGATGGACGCATAGTCGAACCCGTCGAGCGGTAGGCCTTCCATCTGTCTGCCTGTGATCCGCCGCAGGTACTCCCGCCGGATCCTAGCGGCGCGGTGGCAGTCGCCCAGCTTAGTCTCGAGCACGTACGACGGGATCTTCCCGGCCACTACCGAGGCCACGATCTCCTCATCCTCCTCCGGCATTTTCTCCGGCGCGGCGGCGGGGTTCCCTAGCAGCGCGCACGGGGCCGAGGTTGGCGCGGGCGCGCGGGCGGGGGCGCGCGAGTCGATGATAAAGTCCTCCTCGTCGTCGCTGTTGGATACGACGGACTGGACGAAGGCGATGCCGAAGAAGCTGAGGAGGTAGATGAGTGATGCGACGAGGCCGCAGATGGCGAGGATCTCGGCGAGCCCCACCACGTGCAGCGGCGTCGAGAGGCGGATCTTCTCCCGCCACCGACGCATCAGGTACACCAGCGACGCCGCGAAGAGGAACAGGAAGATGAGGTTCGTGTGCCGGATCGGCAGGGGCAGCGCGTCCCCTGCCTGCACACGCACACGCACCCGCTCCCCTTCACCCCCTGCCCCGCTGCGCGGCTTTGATGACGGCCCGTGCTGCGGCGGCACCCTCCGGCGGACCTCCATCGCCATATGGTCGGGCGGCGGCGCACGGGCGGTACCGGACTCGTTAGTGGCCGGCGCTCACCGGCCGCGGCGGAGGAGGTCACTCTGGGTTCCACTCTCGTTTGTCTGGGGATTTGGGAGGAGGGGAGATCGATCGGTCGAGGCTTTTTAATAGCGTTGCCACCGTGAACCCCCAGGAGGCCAGGACCCGGACAATTCGGCACCAGCGCCCCGAGGTAGACCCGGATCTGCCCAGGGTTTACGATTTCGGAATCGGTTTGAGAAAAATCGTAAAAATCGGTGAAAATTGTTTTAAATTAAAAATTTAAAATTTAAACGAATTGTTACAGTAAATCGTTCAGTTTTAATGGTTAGCCGACCGATTTTTACGGTTTTAGATTCAAATTTTGAAATTCATCCGTTTTAACGGTAAGTCGAGCAGTTTTAATAGTTTTCGGTATTTTAAAATTTTTAAAATTTTTAAAATAAAAACTAATCGTCCGATAAAACTAAACCGCAACTATAAAGTCAAAAACCGCAAAAACCAACGATTTACCGCCGGTTTTGTGAACGTTGATCCTGCCTGGCGCCCTGGCCCCGGTTGGCTCCGATCTGTTCTGTTTTGGTCGCGTCGAGTCGAACGACTCGAACCGCTGTCTGTCCGGGGTCTGGTTCGATGGTTTTTCTAGGGCTTCGGTTGTGAGCCCGGCTGTCACGTCCGCGCATTACGCGGTTGACAGGCGGCATGGCCGCCCCGTACACGTACCGGCGAGGTAGCTAGCGAGCTGCCAATGGCTCGAGTGCCGACACTGCATACGTGTTCAGCCGGCGGGCGCTTTGGTTGCAAACAGTGTCACGATCGAGTTCATTTTTGCTTCTTTCGGTATACTCCTTCTTTTTAAATTTGATGTTACCGTTGATTTTTACAATAATTTTGATTATTTATTTTATTAAAAAATTACTCAAAGTAAGCTTTTAAGTTGTGATTCATATAACTATATTGATAAATCTAATTATATCAAAATATATCAAATTTATCAAATTTTTTTAATAAAACGAATAATCAAAGTTAAATTTAAAAGTTAACAACAATATCAATTAAAAAAGAGACTAAGTATAAAATTTGTTCATAAACAATGTCTAATGGCATCCACGCCGAAAGCTAAAGCTTCTTACAAGTTGTTAACTTGCTTCATGTCCATATCTAGCTTGTGGTTTCAGACATAGTGACACATGGTCGATCTACGGTTTGGACCGAATATAAATGCTAACAACATCGAAGTCTCGATTGTGCTTTGTATAGTATAGTAATGGTTTATATTTTTATGATCTTTTCAGAACGCAAGACACGTATGGAGAAAATATCTGTACATAGAGTTGGAGTAGTTTGCTCGTATATCAAATTCTAAATATATTTTAATAAGAAGTTCTACATGCAACATAGAAAAATTCACGACTCATATATATGCAACGTATATTTGGGAAACGTTTCATGACATAGGGTTCATATATGTAAGTATATGTTTTTCTAAAAAAAATTCTACGGAGTGAATTGCACAAAACACTACCTTTAAGAGCTATATTGTCACATTACACTAGGTTCTAACACTTGTCGCACATTGCACCAAGTTTGAATAAAAAAATTTCACTTTGCACCAGTTTTTAGCATCATTGAAAATTACTGAACCAGTTATACAAGCAAGAAATTACTGAATAAGCTCTGCAAATTACTGAACTTATTGATATTGAATGACTAAATATTACTAAAGTTTACAACTTACTAAAATTACTGAATAATAGAAAATTATTGCACCAATTCTAAAGTTACCGAACTTGTTGAAATTATTAAATGACTGAAAATTACTGAACCAATTCTAAAATTGATTTAAACTTACTGAAATAGTATTGAACAACAAAAAATTACTGAAGAAGTTTTATAGCTCACTGAACAACTAAAATTACTAGATTTGAAATTAGTGATGATTAAAAATTACTGGACTAATTCTAAAAATTACTACTTAGAACAACCAGAAATTACTGAACCAAAATTACCGATCTAGTTATGCAGCTCACTAAATTGATTGAATAACTGAAATTACTAAACAAATGATAGTAGAAATGCTAAATACTAAAAAGTGGTGCAATGTAAAAAAATTTAGGTTATAACCTAGTGCAATGTGCAACAAGTGTTAGAACTTAGTGCAACGTAACAATATCGTCAAAAAGTAATGTTTTGTGCAATTAACTCTTTCCTATGCTTTTTTGTCCTAACCTCGCGGTCATGCATGGTCCTTGAAACACATGGCTCGATTTTCAGAGTGAAGGCCATGCCACGAGCCAAGACCTGGAACGCTCGTATTTTTTCCTTCCGACGAGGGTGCATGGCGAACGATCTACTAGGAACAGTGATTCTAGCGTTACTGTTTCGCACGTTCCATCTCGTTCCATTTTTTTCCCGATCCAACTGCCCATGAGACTGGCATTAAAAGGCGTCCATTGCGAATGCTCTTTGCTTCGGGGTCCGAGTCCGAGAGACTCTCCAACGTTTGACCTCTCATAAATCATAATAACTCTGAGACACGACGTCGAACGAACAAACTCAGCTCCCACCTGCATCCTTCCTGTGTGCCAACAATCTCTGGCTTTTTGTTTTGGTACAACTGCAACTGTAAAAAGTTGCTGAAAAATAAGTTACTGTTTATTTTATTTTAAAAAGTTATTGAACTAATAAGCTGTAAAATAAATTTGTTGTTTGATACAGAGGCCTACGTACCCAGCGTAGCAACACATCCTTCGATCGTCTACCGCAGCACGGCGTCGAGCTCTGTCCGAGCTCCACATATAGGAGCATCATTTTCCGTTGAGATGGCAGGCTCGATCGATCGTCCTGCATTGGTAAGACGAACTTAATACCGCTGTTGGACCGGACCTTTCAAAAATCACGATAGGCGAAACGAAGCGATCTGACCATCGCCGTCTCTAGTTAATTATCGAATCGGCCGGCCGGCGTCGTCGTCGTCGTCCATCCTGCGTGCGACCGAAGAAGACGCGCCTGTAGCCAGCATTCACTTCGATCCGTCCTTCCGTCCGTCACTTTCCATAATACGTGTTGCACAGCATGGGGATCTATAGTAGGCACAATGCATTGTACTATCGGTTATGGGCGTCAGGGGGCAAGCATGGCAGGTTCGGGCCGGCCGCCGCCGCGCGGTGTCGAGGAGGGCCTCGACGGGCGTCTCGTGCATGTGCACTCGATCTCTAGCGATCTAGAATTAGTACTATTGCTACAATGATTGATGCTCTGATTGTGTGATTTTAGCTTGGGTGGGACTGATACGTTGCTCGTATTGCCTTTGTCGGCTTCGGCTGGACAGAGACGCGCCTTCTCCTACTGTGGCGAGGCGAGGCGATTGCCGGCCGCTGTGCCTGCCCGGTCCGCCACGCCGTGTATGCTCTACCGCCGGCGTGCACACGCATGTGCTCGCCACTAAATGCGATGCAAGCGACGGCAGCGCGCGGCGCTCGCCGGTGGCGGTTGGGGCGGCGACGCGCTCGAACCCGTCCCGGGAACGCGCGAATTCAATCATCGCGGGATACCACTGACTGATGCATGCTCGCGCACTCTGGGCGTCCGTCTAGCCTGCCGGCGGCGTCGTCGCGTGTCGAGTGTTTCCATCCGTGCCCGTGCTGCGGTTTTGCGGTGGCAACTGGCAAGCTGCTAGTGCCTTAGCCCGCGGACGGCCGGCCGGGGGTGTGCCGCTAGCGTGCTGCTCGATCGGCTGTCACTCTAGGCTCTAGCTTCACGTTTCGTCTTTGGAAAGTAGCTAGCTCCTCGAGCTACATACGACGTCGTTGTCGTCGGCTCTAGTCACTGGTTGGACGCTTGGACGGCCGACCAGGCGTCGCGTGTGCGCACGTAGCCACGTGCATACGGATCGGAGCGGCGGCGGCGGCGCCTGTTGTCGCCGGTGATCGTGCACTTACGTCGTCCCCGTGCAGGACCCACAGGCTAAACGCTCGTCAGAAAGAACGTTCTCTGCTAGTTCTACGAACGTTCTCTGCACGTAGCTAGTAGTCCGCGCGCACGCGTGGCAGGAATGGGCTTACGTACGTGCGGCATCCGCGAAGGTGCTCCCGTCCTTCGTACTCCGGCGGACGACGTCGAACAGGACGAACGGCGCGCGCAGGACGTAGACAGGTCCTGGTCACGCCGCACGCATCCGGCGACGGCGAGCGATCAGGCCAAGGATATACGTTGTTGTCCAACAGTAGAAAGGCGCCAAGGGGGCGATCAGTAGAAAGTAACGTGAGCAAGCATCTCATCGTGTTTTCTCGGATGTGCATCCATATTGATCCCGGCATTTAGCGTGCGAACGATTCTCGATCGGGTGCGATCGAGACAGCCAGACAGGCGGTGGCTGCTGTGGCGTTTGGGTTTAGTTCTGGGCCTGGTGTTACTGGATGCTAGCCGCAGCTTCTCTGCTTTCGCCCCTCGCCGTTTGCCCGCCCCATGTCAATTTCCGGCGGCGCGGGCGCTGCGAGGCCACGGTTTCCAGTGGGGACAGTGGGCAGTAGACGGGCGCGCTCGTGAAGCCGCCGAGTAGATGGACTGCCGTGAGGTTGTCTGCTAGTGCAGTGAGGCCCTCCTCTGCCGGGTCTAGATGAGTGTACTCCATCCAATACTTATACCGAACCTTTCTTGTACTAATATATTGCTTCTGATTTTGAGATTTTTGCCGACTTCGACACCCAGCTTAAGAATACTCCGTTGGATTGGGTCTTGAGCAGCTCTCATCACCGGACTGTGCAAGGAATTAAATTGCTTCATTCATGCTGCCATAAGACAGACTATGCTGATTAGCTGTGGATGGATGCTCTTTCAGGTGATCCAATGAACGCCACTTATGCAGCTGGACGAAGCCCCAGAGAATCTGCATCTCTGTAAGGCCGACATGCTCGACTACGACACGCTAACACTGGCAGTTAAGTGATGTGAGGGTGTGTTCCATCTCGCTACTCCGGTGCCTGAAGATAAGATTATTCATCCGGAGGCAAGTGTTAGCTCTCTTGCCCGTAGTGCTTCTCTGCAGAAGTGCATATCGACCATGCAATTAAGCTTCTACAGACGATGGACACTGGTGACGCACGCATTGGCATGCCCATTGGTTCATGTTGATTTAAAGATGCTTCTGGTTTATGCATTTCCATGCTCCTATGATTTAGTTCGTATGCTTTGATATGCTTTAGCTGTACAGAATCAAAGCAGTAGTACAATTGGATTTCTGTTCTGTGTCCTTCAATCATATATGCTCAGAAAATATCTGTGTGGTATTTGTCCCCTGGAGAATTTAGGCACAACCCTATGTACCAGAGGCTATAGGTGCAAGCATATACTACAGAGCATAGGTGGTCTTATAGGCTACATTTGATTGCTGTTAAGATGCTATATTAAGCTTTGAATCTTATTGAAAGTTGCCACATTTGATTGCTGTTCAGATGCTATATTAAGATTTGAATCTTAAAGAATGTTTTGATCTGTTCCTAATTTCTACTAATGCTCTTTACTCACCACGTTCTAAATGTAACCATGCAGATGGAAGTATTTGTTATTGCTATAAAAGATAACCTAAATATACTGAATTCCAGCATGGATTGCTAAGGTTAAGAAACTTGTTGTGATGCCGTTGATTTTAACACGAATTGGCCTCAAGATAATCTGAATGGTGATGAGAGTTGCCAAGATTATAGCTGGCCCTGGGAATATGCAGAAAAAAATGGACTGAATGCTGTAACACTTTGCCCCCCTTTGGTTTTTTGAACTCGACATATAGCAGCCCACAGTGAATACCAGCAGCAAATTCCTCATTTGTTCACCTTTGTTACCAGGATTATCACTTCTGTGATGAATTCTGTCTTGACTATAGCAAAGTTGGTTACGCTGATGTGATCCCTAACTACTAGTCAAGTTCTGTTTTAATGCAATACTATGTATTTGTCCATTGTGGACTGCATTTATTTGGTCCTGTCCAAGGCTCGGCTATTGTTTTAGTGGCAACCAAGGCCTTGAATTAAGATGAGACCATATTAATACTGGTTCTGCTGTTAGACATATCTGTTGCAAATCTAAACGATTGGGAGGCTCAAGTATTGTTGTACTGACCATTATCTAGGACATGTTGATCACTCGTAGCAGTAGTTTCTTTCCTGTCGTTTGCTTGCCCTTTATGTTGTTCGCAAACAAAGCCGCTATGCCTATTTTTAAATGCTCTACAGTTGTCTAATCAGAACCTTCATGAGCAAGCAGATTCTTCACAATCTATTGGTTGTGATTCTACTACTATCATACCGAGTATCATTTAGTGTTGACTGATACTGCAAGCTTGAAAATAAATACACGCGACAAAACGATACTCCATATACAATAGCATATTCTATCTAGAGTTATTGCATCATAGTAAAAGTTTTCAGGAGATGAGATCTGAAGTAACCGATGATTCTTTTCCTTAATCTTTCTGTTGCACACGTCAGAATGATCTTGGTGCAATTACATTTACCTGATGCCTACTGTAACCCAATTAGTTGGATTACAGAAGGTCCTGATGCAG
Source organism: Zoysia japonica (assembly GCA_001602275.1). NCBI lineage: Eukaryota > Viridiplantae > Streptophyta > Magnoliopsida > Poales > Poaceae > Zoysia > Zoysia japonica. The sequence goes on from BCLF01000018.1 coordinate 735,398, forward strand.
TAAGAAACACTGTGGCACGTCGTAGATGCCCTTGATGTGGCTGATGCTTAACTTCTACTGTATGAAAAGAAATCGGGCCAGTTCGTTTCATTGGGCTGTAGCGGATTGGAGCTGCAGCTGCACAGCGCTGCAGTAACGCAACAGTGTCAATTAGTTCATTTGCTGCAGCTGCTGTCTGTCTTTTCCACGCTGATCCTCCTGTGCGTGCGGCAACCGAACAGCTGCAGGGCGCAGCAGCCGCTGAAAAACGCTGCAGCAAAGGGAAACGAACACACCCATCGTTTGGGAGATAAATTTGTTCACCACATCATGTTTTCACGAAGGAGCTGGGGACTTGTTGAAGATGTTTTTTTTTTGAAAAGGAAAGTTGAAGATGTATTCAGAGTACGACCACGTCTGGCTTGCGATCAATGAAATCAACTGCAATGGCAGACTGCAAGGTGTTTCGTTATGAAACTACTACTAGTGATCATGTGTTTGAACCTTGAAGTAAAAAGGGATAGACTACGCAAACGAAACTGAAAAACATAGCAGTTACATATGTGGTGTCTTCTTTCCTTTTTTCAGTATGGAAGCATTCGTGTTGCTTTGTGTGTCTTTCAGCTGACTGTTGTTTGTGCCGTGGTTTTGTTTTGTGACGACCTTGCAAAGGCTCCAGGGTACGGTACCAAAGAAAGCACGGCCCAAACTGCTTGTTTCAGTAGTTTTCACATGATTTAGGCCACGAGGCCCACGATTCTACTAATGATAAGATAGCCCGTGCCGTTCCGTGGGCCAGTGTTGCTCCTTCAGAGGGAAATGCAGTCCAGTTCGACATGAAATCGCTTGTTTCCTTTTCGTTTTCTTAATTTAAACCGGTCCTAAAGTTTTCACGGGCGCGCCGTTGCCATGTGCATCGGCAGTGCCGTGCCAGCGAAAGACCAGGAAGCGGACTGTTCATTTCCTCGTGGTGTCAGTGCCGCATCTCCCGGATCGCCCGGGGGATGGGGAGGTTGAAACGTTGAAAGGATGCACTAGCTTAGCATAATCTCCCTGGCGATCGTACATCTTTCTCGATTAAAGTTCATTAATGCATGTGGAGAGCTGTTTATCCGTGGTGAAGGTCTAGCTGACGAACAAGGAACAAGCTTAGGCGCCCATGTTGCATGTAATCCTTCGTCTGCTGTTTATTTCTATGTTTAGCTTCGATAAGCTCGTCGAGTGTTGGCTGAGCACATCTGTAGGAAGCTTGGCGCATGTCATGTTCATGCGGAGCGAGTCTTTAGGGAGTGCGCGGCGTGGTTGCTTGGCGTGGGATGGCACGTCGTTCAGAGGTTGCATGCCGCGTAATTAGGAAGACCGTGAGTTCGTAGGTGTGAGGGATGACCACGCCATGATCGGCTCGGCGGTCTTGTAGGTGAGTTTGTTACTCTTTATATTAAGTTGAATAGAGTCTGGAAAAGCGACCAGTTTTTCGTCGCACCAAACTTTCCCGTGTGCTTTGTGTTCCAGTTCGCGCGTGTGTGTGGCTCTCGGCTGACGGTGATCACCGGAGCTGCCAACATTTGGTATCAGAGCGTTGGTTCCGTGGGATGACGAAGATCGGCGACGACAAGACGCCGCAGACCACTCCTCAGAAGGATGCCCTCGGAAAGGGCTCTGCTGCGGGAGGCAGCGGGAAGGAGGAGAAGGTGCGTGTGGTGCGGGAGTACGCCGGTCCGACGAACTGGCCAATGCTCACCAAGTCGAACTACACGACTTGGTTGGCGTTGATGAAGCTGAAGATGCAGGCGCGCGGGTTGTGGGATGCAATCGACCCGGGTGGGGTCGAATTCCATGATGACCGTGCGGCGCTCGACGCGATCACAAGCGGCGTGCCACCGGAGATGGTGCCGTCGCGGGTGGCCAAGGGAACTGCGCTGGAGGCGTGGAAGGCCATCAAGGAGCGCCGAGTTGGGAGCGATGCTGTGCAGCTGGTGAAGGCACAGCGTCTTCGGCGGGAGCTGGAGACAATCGCGTTCAAGCCGAGAGAGAGCGTGGATGACTTCGTCGAGCGCATGCAGAACCTGGCGGCGACGCTGGAGACCGTCGGCGAGGAGGTCCCGACGAGGAGGCTGGTCGAGAAATTGCTGCGCGTCGTGCCCAAGGAGTTGAGGCAGACCGCGGTGGCAATTGAGATCACCACGGACCTCAGCGAATTGTCGCTGGAGGGCGCGTGCGGCAGGCTGCGCGCGGCGGAGGATCGCGAGGCCGAGGACGACGCGCCGGCGACGACGGGTGCTGACGGCAAACTGCTCCTGA